>JASCZW010006839.1:0-81200 GCA_034211315.2 Aedes japonicus | reverse complement strand
CAAATAAATTATGTTAACCTAATAATGTTTACAGTCTGTACAATGCTCTACACATGAAAGATATCAGCAAGCTAAAATGTACACTGTGCTACTTTTGTAACAAACAACCACAAAGGTTCCATAAATCCGTTCGAATCAACCATTCTTATAATTTTATCCATCTTCCGAGATAACAAGTACTTATCCTCGAAGATACAAACTACCATCACTACAACATCATTACAACCCAAACAAGCCATCAAAGCATAAAGCACATGCCATCCACACAATAAAGTTTTCCAAGCCACACGTAACTTCAGCAAAAAAGAAAACCCTTCAAAACTTTAATGACACTGCCGCGTCCCATTGACGACGTTCTGTCTGGTCTGGCAAACACCAGCAACACAAAGTGCCAACCGTTGTAATGACACAGATTAAAGCCATAACCGAGTTAAAAACAACGAAACAGAAGACCAAAACCGAAAAAACAAAACGATCCGCACATTGATCAAATGAATACATTTTATTTTATGTTTTCATGAATGGAAATAAAATAAAATGTATTCATCTGATCACACGAGGGATCATCGTTTGTTTTTTTCGGTTTAATCTTGTTCGTTGTTTAACTGGCGTTATATGACCTGTGTCACATACGGTTGGCACTTTGTGTTGCTGGCTGTTGTTTGCCGAAATCAGAGGCAACGTCGTCAATGGGACAAGTATGTGGTTGATTAGAGCTAGTGGCCTTTCTTTGCTGAGTTACGTGTATTTGAAACTTTGTTGCTCCATGAGGGCAGCTTACAAGTTTCTGATGGTTTGTCTGTTGCAAATGATGCTCAGGTGATGTTAGTTTTAATATCTCAGATAAGTGCTTGTTACTGAGAAGATGGAGCCAAGAATTATAAGAATGGCTGATTAACGGATTTATGGAGACGCGTGGTTGTTTGTCATAAAGAAGGCACGAATGAGTTTTAGTTGCTGATAGTCTTTCATGTGTAGGCATTGTGTTGACAACATTATTAGTTAACATAATTTATTTATTGAATTTCCTTCCAAGCTGAATGCTCGTACATTCTTCTGTCATCGCTCATGGCTTTTAAAACCATCTGCTCTTACTTTCACAGTTGTTTCATCGGTTTTGAATGTTTGCTTTCAACTCTTCCGTCGATTTTCGATCAGATGAAGTTTGTGTGTTCATATCGCCCACACGCTTGCACGCTGTAACAGCATCCGGTTGTATGGATCATCGCGAGCGAGCGGGCAGGCGCGCATTGCTGGTTTGCCGAACCACTACTGCAGACGCTCGTCACAAATAGTGCGGCTTCAGGGACCTTTCCGGTTCGGCGGGATACCGAGAACTATCCGTGGACGGCGTCTACCTGATATAACGGCCTACATTACGTTTGACTGTTACTGGCGTTACGAGCACGGCTCATACCGTGCTGTTTCCGCATCGGCCTACCAGGCGCGTCCGCCGCCCAGCGCCCGTTTTGTGCGTCCGCCGAGAACCTGGATAACTGATCTTTAATACGCCGCGAAAGGTTCAATATCGGAAGTACTCACTTTGACTTTCTGCGGGTATTCCGTCTCACGGCCGAGCGCCGTTTGACTTCCTGGATTCAGAATGCCGGACACGGTGGGAATGGTGATTCGTTTTGCCGGACTATCTGGGTGTGACTGACCAGATTGTCGATCACGCACCTTGCTGGCGGCCACGCTGAATGGTCTGAAAATTACTGATAAATGATAATTTTCACACGCAACATAACACTTGGGGTCCAGCATAAATTTAATTAATTTTATGCGCGATAAAGTTGTCCACATCACCATCTGTCTGTCTACAAAATTGGTTTTTCTCGTTTTTCCAACTTTTCAACGGATTTCAATATTTATGCAAAGGCCGTCAGATTAACACATCAGAACAAAGAAGAAACTTGTTAAACTATCTGTTCTCGATTTAAGGAGGCTCGTTTGTCGAACATAATTCATTTATATATGAGAAAGAATGTCGTCACTGCAGTAAACTGTATGTTACATTTCCTGTTCTACAGGATGAAGATGACAGCCTGAAACTTAAATGCATGACTGAGTTACTCATCGATGAAGACAGACTGATGAACGTATGTTCCAGCTAACTGTAAGTTCATTTTCGGTGATATTACATGCTTTAGATCGAAGATGGCGTTAAAGAAGAGCAGGTGCTTAAAAGAATAGATGGTCGCAATTGTGCCTGATCAGTAATAGCCCTGTAAAGAGCCTGTTGTTCCGTGTTATCGCTCATAACGCCTAAATCTTCGATTATCAAGATAACAATAGAATGTTGTAGCGGACGGCAGAAGAAGATTGCAGGAAGACCAAATCTTGGCATGTACTGTATTAGAAATAAATGTCCCACTTTCTCTGCATACTAGTTACACCGACATCTTCACCGTACCGAACTGCACGATAAACAGAGCGTAACGTTAAAACTCCGATTCGTGTTGTATCGCGAATATTTGACGAGCTCGCGTGCTGGATGATGAAACTTACGCTGAGATTTATACGTAGAGAGATTTGGAAAGAAACAGATTGCCTCCCGTAAATATTTGTTTGGCAGGTACATTGAGGTCGAGCAAGCCAGGCTCATCACTACCGGAACGAATCAAGGACCAGCAGTTGATTGTCATTATCCTACGCAGTTACGATGCCGCTCGTTATTCTGGCCTGATTTACAGCATCAACTACTGATGTTCTGAATGGTATGTTTGCTGAGTCCATTGTACCGAAAAGAGCAAACTATCAAACCGTACGGAGTCGCGAGTTGATCGAGCGGTTGGCTCCGTGAAGAGAGAACCTCAATATAAACAATGACGCACTTAGAGGCAGAACTAAATGTACTGACTTCGATACATTGTCATCATATATTGAACAATGCATAACTTGGCACAAGGATCACAAAGTTCATCTCAGCGGGATTATATGTCTCAACAAAAACATAGGGATACCTTCTGATGACTTTCGTGTTCGTTGGCGTAAAAGATGCCTAAGATTTAGTTTGTTCAAACGGAAAATATAGTGTACTAAAGATTTAATACGTCAAAAATAACAGCAACCGTTTAATTACAAATTATCAATCTAGGGAGAACGACGACAAAGAGAACATCCAAATGCTACTCTGTGACCCAATGCAATGTTCAGCTTCGATGTCTTGTTTATTGAGAGTAGAGTACGGATTTATCATCTTCAGTATTTCATCGTTCAGTGATTGCCAATTTAGCGTTGTGAAATATGTGAATAAGCAGACAAATATCATAAATGCAAACATCATACCACTGGCAGCTGATCGGCTCTTCACACTGGTCCGCGAAATTATCCCCACTGATACACCAGTATTTAGCCACGTCGCCGAGGTCTTCTTCGGTTGTTACGCCCGTAGATTGATTGGCGTGTTTGACTGAGCGCCGCAAAGCACATGTACTGCTTCTGTATGCACAAAATTATTCTCATGTTCATGTTGCATCTACCGAAAGAGACAACCTTGGTTCATTCATAGTAAATGTAACTTCTCTAACACCATACTATATACATATCATAGGATTGATGAGGACTTGACTTGGCATACCTGGAGAATGATTTGTTCATTAAATACTTGGCTTTATCTTGATTTGCGTGAGAGAATCTGTATTGGGAACGAGTTGCTTATCTGTACTTAGCCATGGTCCTTTGTTGAATCAGCCATGAGTATATCAATGTACATGAATAACAGTTGCGGAAAGATGCCTGAGAATGTTCTGAATATATGATATCATACTTTTAAGGAAAGTTATCAGTCTAACAACTATCTTACTAGAACAGTAGCCACCTTGCACACACATTTCTCCAGAGAACAAATAAAACTAAAAGTAAATGGTTCATTGAATCTTACCAATATATTTAGTTTCCAATACCTGTGGCTCCAATTCGTTTCTTTACAAACGTAATTTATGAAAGATTTAACTTGATTAATATCCAACATAGTTTCCGCGAAGAAACCAGTACGAGCCGATTGACAAGGGTTCGTGTCACTGTCTCTTCCGAATAACGAAAACCACTGGCGCTGGTAGTTTACAGCTCAGACAAGAGGCACAGTCGAGTTATTAGCACATACCGAATAATGGGACTGCACATTGCGGATGAAATGATACCTGCAGGATTGCAGATGAAGGATGATTCGTCGAAGATAAGCAAAGGCAGTTGAATAATGGAAGATAATTAATTTTCTCTAATTTAGTTATAGGTACTCATTCAAATAGCCAAACTCTAGGATTCATTATCATCATAATGATAAACGCCAGCCTGTGTTTCTATGCCATTTCCATATGTCTGACTTATATTTGAAAAAATTTGTGCTAATTTTGAGTTGCGCTCCTTCGTCAAGAGTTAAACAATGAATGAAAATACATAATATCAATAAAAACAGCCATTTATCATCAAAATCTGCGAACGCCAAATTGTTTGTTAAAAACGAATTCTGTGCAGACAATAATTTGAATCTCATGCCTTTTTGGTCAAATCATAAAAATCGAGAAAATGCCGTTCTTTTGCGGCGTCACATCAAAAGTGAGTCAGCATGCGGAACTACAGCTGAACATCGTTTGCCTGTAAACAATGGCAAACGATACACCAATTTTCGGTATGCGGAATTATGGCCACACGGCAAAATGAAAACGACACAGACGATAAAACAGCCATCAGCAGCATTAGTATTACGACATTGTTACAAGATGCGCTTCATAACAAATACATTCGGTAGACTGCCACTGCCGTGAAAAGAACCATTCGTCAACATATCTACCTGATACGTCAATCATTGCCACCCATCCGTCATCTATCTGTAATATCGCAGAGCGAGTGCACATAAACAATGATTCAAGTCAGAAATCTAACTGCACAGCACAAATATGATTACACAGCTGCACAGAATATTACCAAGCAGTTGGGGACTGCAGGATTACTGGCAGAAGTTCCGAGCGAGAGCCAGCTTCCAGAAAGAAAGCTCTAATGCACAGTAGTCCGCGCCTGTAACGTGCTTCGTCTGTCTGAGGCCTTCCTGAATGAACCGAAAATTATCCAAATTCTGTACATCAGAATTCTCCGTCAGAATGGCAGAAACCAGGTACCCGATTTATGATGGATAATCACACTGCATGTTGTGATATCTGCGCACTTGATACTTCTGATATCAATAATTATCATCTTAAAAACGCATTTGATTGTATATAGATCACGCCATCCTAGTAGAAATCAATTTATATGTTCTTTATCAATAATAATAATTATACAGCGTTTAGGTGAGGTCACTGTCTCTAATTGTAAGTCAAACTTCATGAAAAAACATGACCCGTTTCAATATTAAACGGAAAGTCATTAAGTACGTGAAAACCTGGCGGGTTGGATAATGATTGCCAAATGAACTGTTTTACACACAGTTTATATGAGGATCTGTCCAAGCATTTTCAGCACTGAAATTAAAGAAGCCATGAAGATGAATCACATTCAAGAGATCTTAGTATGACAGCTTGAGAAGTTAATATTAATCATGGGCAGGAAATTCAGCTGAGATTCAGCTGAGATTTTCACCACTATATGTTCAATAATGACTACTTCCAAGCTCAATCATACTAAAAAGATCTCTTGAAATGTGAATTCATCTTCATAAGCTTCTTTTAGTTCCAGTGCTGGGAAATGCTTGGATTATTCTGGACGCCAGGTCCCCGCATGACGCCTGTAAACTATTGTGTAAAAAGCTAGTTCATTTAACAATCGTGCCCAAAACATTACCTGGAGTTTTCCGCATGCTTAATGAACTTTTCCGTTTTAATATTAAACAGGCGTGTGTTTTCGTAAAGAGACGACTTACCTCGATTAGAAGACGAATCTGATTACCACCTAAGCATATGAAATTGTTATTATTATTGATGTAAAGAACATATAAGTTGATGTCTATACCGGAAGATGACGCTTTCTTAAGGGTCACCCACAATAGATACGTTTGCGTTCCGTTGACGTAAATTTGACAGAAAACCTATGAGAAATCTGTCAAATTCACGCAAACGTATCCACAACGTATCAATTGTGGGCCAGCCATCACTTAGAAAATCAGACACCGCAGTTTCTGCCGGTTCTGACGGAGAATTTTTAGTCTTTAGAATTTAAGATAATTTTCGGTTCGTTCAGAAGAGTTACATCCACGCTTTTTACCTCGCTTAGTTTCAGACAGGCAAACGTTACAAATGCGAACCACTTTAGCCACATCAGAAACTTTCTTTCTGGGAAGGCTTGGCTTCACCTTCCTTCCGGAACTTTCTTTGGAACTACACCGGGTAATTTTTTCCCAATTACAACTTTCGCAGCCCGGCAAATTTCACAATTGCATGTACCAGTAGACCTGGTCAGCTGTGTAGTCATATTTGTACTTGTACGGGTGCAAGATTTCTTACTTTGAATCATTGTTTGTATTACACTTCACTCTGCACGATGTATATATAGATGACGGATAATACCACTGTCGATTGGCAATATCGGGCAAATTATATTGACGAATGACTTCTTTCACAGCAGTGGAAATAGGTCTTACATTTTTGTTATTGGACAGGCATAGAATGCACACTTTTTTCTATTGGATTCACGTCCATTGTATACTTTCAAAGAACAACCGTAATCTATTCGTTGTAAACACATCTTGTTAACAATGTCATGAATACTAATGCTTGCTACGATTAACTGTTTTTATCATCTAATGTCGTTTTCGGTTTTTGCGGTGTAGCTACACCAGAACTGCACCGCCGTACACCGGGAAAAAATTGAGAGTAGCTATCGTTTACACCATTGTTTACAAACAAATGATGTTCAGCTGCAAAGACCCGCACTCTTTGGCGCTCTACACTTTTTGGTGTAACACCGCAAAAAAGAAAACGACATTTTCTCGATTTTTTGTAGTTACGACCAAAAAAGGGCGTAAGTTCAAATTACGCTGATCTTTTTTAAAATTCGTTTTAAGCTGTAGAATGACAATACGAACAGACTGGCGTTCATAGTTTTGATGATAAATGTGTTTTTATTGATGTTATATTGATTTTCATTCGATTGTTTAGCTCTTACGACTTGAAAGGGCATAACTCAAAATTAAGCACAAGGATTTTTTTTTTCAAATATAAGTCCAGATGTATGGAATGGCATAAAACACAAACTGGCGTTTATCGTTATGATGATAAATATGAATCCTAGAGGGTTTGAGCTGTTTAGTGGAATACCTGTAACTAGAAATTAGAAGAAAAATTAGTATCTTCCATTTAATTCCAACTACCTTTGCTTATCTTCGACAGATACGCGTATTTCGTCTACAATGTGCAGACGCGTATTTCGTCTACAATGTGCAGTCTACATTATTCAGTGTCTCGTACTAATAACTCGACTTGTTTTACCTCTTAATCTGAGCACTTAAATACCAACGCCAGTTATCAAGTTTTTCGTTCATGCTCGGAAAGGGACTGGTGACTTTACGAACCCTTGTCCAGTCAATAAATACTGCGACTGCATTAGGCTTCCTCCAACCACCCAATCCCCAATCCAAAGTTGTTATAGGAGCAGTGGAAATCTTTCACATAAATTACGATTTATAAAAACAGGTAAGATACAAAACGTTGGAAATTTCACGGCTATATTGAAGCTAGATTCAATGAACCATTTACTTTTAGTTTTTATTTGTTCTCTGAATGTATTGAGGTATTGCAAATTGCTACTGTTCCTAGTAAAATAGTTGTTAAAAATTTAAATAACTTTCCTTAAAAGCATACCAGTATCATATATTCAGAGCATTAAACTTTCAAACGCATCTTTCACAACTTGTTATTCGTATACGATTGATATACTTTCATAAGCTGATTCAATATAAAAAGGACCATAACCTAAAGTACAGATACTTTGCTCGTTCTGTACAAGGTCTTTCTCTCCGCACATAAAAAATTAAGATATCATAAAAGCCAAAAATGCTATTTTAATAATTTCATCATTCTTCCATTATGCCAAGTCCAGTCCTCGTGGTATATGGATAGCCTCTTGTGGTATGAAGTGTTAAGAGAAGTTACATTTACTATAGATAGAACCAAAGATTGTCTCTTTTCGGTAGATGCAACATGAGACATGAGTGAATTTATTTTTGTTACATACAAAGCTTTAGTACATACAATGCTTTGCAGCATGATCAGCACCGATCGTACAATCTATGGGCATGGCAGCCGAAGAAGACCTCAACGGCAGCGAGCCATCTGAAGTCGTATCGGGTCTGGGGACCAGAACCTTCGCAGGATGACCGAGTTGTAGGTGTAAAAGAGCCAGTCGAACGCCGGAGTGAGCTATGGCCTACCGTGAGAACATGAGTGTTTTTGCGACCGCTGCGTGATAATTTGGTCTGCTTTAATTCACATATTTCTTTAACACTAAATTGGCAATCCTTAGACATTAAATACTGAAAAATTGATAAATCGTGTTTTCTCTTTCCTAATAAACAAAACATCAAGCTGAACAATGCATTAGGTCCTAAGTAACATTAAGATATTCTCTTTGTCGTCGTTCTCTTTCGTTGATAGTTTGTGTATTAAATGATTTGCTGTTGTTTTTGACGTATTGAATCTTTAATTACACTATATTTTTCCAGTTTGAACAGCTAAAATATCTTAAACATCTTTTTACATAACCGCAGGAACGCTCAAAGAAAGTCGTCAAGAGAGTCTCCCATGTTTTTTGTTGGGGCGTATAACCACTTCGTCCACTGAGTTGAACTTTTGTGATCCTTATGTTACTTAGGACCTAATGCATTGTTCAGCTTGATATGTTGACAATATATCAGAAGATCAGTTGCATTTGAGTTCAAGACATCCTACCTCTTCTAAGTGCGTCGTGTTGTTTATATTGAGAGAGTTCTCTCTTCACGAGAGCCCAATACCGCTCGATAGCTCGCAACTCCGTACGGTTTGGTGGATTTGCTTCTTTCGGTACAATATGGACTCCTTTCGCTTTATACCATTCCAAAACATCAAGCCAAAACAAGATGCCAAATCAGGCCAGAATAGCAAGCGAGCGTCATGGCTGCGTAGGAATGGTAACAATCGCTTCTTTGGGCATGTTTCACGGTATATTTCCTTGATTACCGTTCCAGTAGTGATGAAGCTTTGGCTTGCTCGACCGCAGCTGCATATTGCCTGCCAAAACAAATATTTTATGGGAAACTTGGCCTGTTTCTTCGTCCTGAAATGCTCCTCAACGCCGTTTCGTTGCCTAAAGTCTTCCAGCACATAAGTTTCATCGTCCATTATCACGCAGGGAAACTTCGTCAAATATTCGCGATACAACTTGCGAGTCCGGGTTTTAGCCGTTACACTCTGTTTATCATTACGGTTCGGTACAGTTTTCACCTTGAAAGATGTCGGTGCTTGGAAGTATGCAAGAAAATTGGGGACATTTTTATTTTTCTAGCCACAGTACGTACCAAAAGATTTGGTCTCTTCTGCAATATTTGCTTCACCTTCGCGTCCTTCTGTTGGTTCCTGAGATCCGTTTTTGTTCCGCTACCAGCATTCCTGGCTGTTGTCAAACGTGTATCGAAAGATTTAAGAACGTTATGGGCAGTGCTTGCAGGATAACCAAGCTCTTTTGCAAGTTTTATTACTGACAGATCCAGATTTTAATTGCGACCGTACACAATTGCTTTTCGCACCTGCTCTTCTTTTAACGCCATCTTCGATCTAAAAGCATGTAGTATCACCGAAAATGGACTTTACACAGTTAACAGACATACGTTCATCAGTCTGTGAAATATTTCACATCGTTGGAAGTATTTCCAGAGACATGCGTATTTAGGGGTTTCCAGATTTTGTCGCGAGCAAGCCTTATAACTAGGATTAAGAACAAAATGTAACATACGGTTTACTTATAATTGACGACATTCTTCTCTAAATATAAAAATGAATTGCTGTTCGTTCGTGACCGCATAAATCGAGAACGGAAAGATGGTTTGACAAGATTCTTCTTTTGTTCTGATTGTGTTGAGCTCTGACGGCTTATACACATAAATATTGAAAATCCGTTGAAAAAGTTGGAAAAACGAGAAAAACCAATTTTGTAAAGATTGAACTCAGAAAAAATGCGACACTTTGTTTTGGGTGTAACTTTTTATCGCGCAAGTAAAAATTAATTAAATTTTGTGCTAGTTTAGAGTGTTATGTTTGCGTGTGAAAAAAATTATCGCGATTTGTCAAGTAGTTTTCAAGATGCATTCGAAACAAGAAGAGCTACGCCAGCAAATCTTGGGTGCGGTGATCGATAATCCTGGTCAGTCGCACAGATGGATCGGCAAAAGGCTTGGAATTCACCATTCCACCGTGTCCGGCGTTGCGAAGATGTTCCAGGAGACGAAGGCCATCGAGCGGCGCGCTGAAAGCGGCCGAAAACCGAAAACGGAATACCGCAGAAGATAAGGCAGTACTTTAAGAACAACCCGAACCTTTTCACCCGAAACGTGGCCAAAAAGGTCAATTTGTCGAGGTTCGTCCAGCAGACCATGAAGCGGGCTGGGCTACGGAAGGCGCCAAACCGATCTGAGAAGCAAACCACGGTGCCCAAATTGCGTGCGCGGAAGCTGTACCGTGAATGGCTGGTCAAACCAGGCTGTCTCGTCATGGACGACGAGACATATATCAAGGTGGACACCAAATCCACGGCCACGAGTTTTATGTCGGTACGTCCCGCATGGAGGTTCCGGAAAAGTTCCGGAAGAGAAAGATGGACAAATTTGCGAAGAAGTACCTGTTGTGGCAGGCGATCTGCGAGTGCGGATGGTTCAGCAAGCCGTTCGTTACAACCGGCACCATAAACGGGCAGATTTATCGAGAGGAATGCTTGCAGAAGCGCTTGCTGCCCTTCCTCCGCTCTCACGGTGGTCCCACGCTGTTCTGGCCGGATCTCGCTTCGTGCCATTACGCCAAGCCTGTAATGGATTGGTACGAAGCGAAGGGCGTTAATGTGGTCCCGAAGGAGGCGAACCCGCCAAACACACCAAAACTTCATCTGATCGAAAAGTGTTGGGCGATAATGAAGAAGAAGTTGAAGAAAAGCGGAAAAACATTCAAAACCGATGAAGCTTTGAAGAAAAACTGTGAGAAATTGTGCAAGGCAGATGGACAAAGCCATGAGCAGTGTTAAGAGAAATGTACGAGCATTCAGCTTGGAGGAGGAAATTCAATAAATAAATTATGTTTTAGTTATTAATTTAGTTATTAGTAAGTTATTAGTTATTTAATCCCTGAAAATTTTAGAAGTATCCAATTAAAAATGAATTTTTAGTGATCACTTTTGTGTGTCTCATTTTTTCCGAGTCCAGTCTTTAATTAAAAAATATCTAGCAGGTCACCGAGATGGAATACATGCCGCATTGAAAACAAAATTATTGAGTACAAACTCGTTTATTAGGTAGCTTGTTGGTGTATTTTCGAACAACATAATAATGTTTACAGTCTGTACAATGCTCTCTACACATGAAAGATATCAGCAAGCTAAAATGTACATTCGTGCTACTTTTGTAACAAACAACCACGCGTCTCCATAAATCCGTTCTAATCAACCATTCTTATAATTCTTGGCTCCATCTTCTCGAGATAACAAGCACTTATCCTCAAGATATTAAAACTAACATCACTACAAACATCATTACAACCCAAACAAGCCATCAAAGCATAAAAGCACATGCCACTCGTAAGGCAATAAAAGTTTTCCAAGCCACACGTAACTTCAGCAAAAAAAGAAAAACCCTTCAAAACTTTAATGACACCGCCGCGTCCCATTGACGACGTTGCTCATTTGGTTCGGCAAACAACAGCCAGCAACACAAAGTGCCAACCGTTGTAATGACACAGATTAAAGCCATAACCGGTTTGAAACAACGAAACAGAAGACCAAAACCGAAAAAAAAAAACAAAACGGTGATCCGCATTATTGATCAAATGAATACATTTTTATTTTATTTTTTCCATTCATGGAAAACATAATCACAATCAGAGCGAGAAATATGCAAACGATTATGTTGTGTGTGATATTCCGCCGCTGGCCATGTTTGTGCGCGGAAAATTAAGAGTAAACATGGAGCTTATTTGCCCGGGGTTTGGTTTACGGTGTTTACTTTCGACTTATCTGAAATGAATCTGGCGAATTGAGTTGAAATTCCACTCCGCTGGGATTTGGGACTGGCTCCTATCGCAAAGAGGACAGGGAGAGATAGAGATAGAGAGAAAGAGTCATTCAGAAACGAACAAACAGCCATCCGCCATCCGAGAGCGATGACGACGACGACAACGAAAACGGTAACGCCGTCTACTGTTCTCTTTGTGCAGCTGACAAATCAAAGTAAGCCTTTTTTCGCCTCGCTTATCCCGGAGTGGTTCACTCCAGAACATAAAAGCCCTTTTTCCCAGCACAGTGCAGGCGGCAGCGTTTAGTAATAAATTTTCACACCAGAGTCGAGTCGTGTCTGGTTCGCTGAGGTTCAATGATGGTGTGCTTTTTTAAGGTTTGATGCTTCTGTTTGCACATTCTACATTCATTGCCACAATGGCACCCAGCCTCCCCTCCCACCCTTCCCCGTCTGACGGAAATCGCATGTTGCTCCTATAACAGTTGTTTCAGCTTTCAGACGCGCGCTTGCTATTTTTAGATTTGCCTTCCAGTGGCTCACTTCGATGCTGTACGGAAAGCGATGCCCATGACATCCTTCGACGCGAGGAGTCAGATCTTTTGGAACATTTTCATCCACCGCCCACGTGGATCATAAAAGGGATCAATGTTTTTATGATTTGTTCCGCTGGGGGGATTTTGCTGCGAACATTTATACAACGGTGAAAATAAACATTTTGTCTCTGACTGACTTGCAAAGGGGTTTGGGACCGTTAACATGGGAAAACAGAAAGTCACTTACCTCCTCGTTTGCCTGGATCCGTTGGCTTTGGCTGACTCTGTGGCTCGTTTTGCATGCTGTAATTCACCCCCGGACGCGACGACGCAATTATCTCGAAAGCAATTGGGCTCTGGTCCATCGCTGCACTCACTTTTTAGGGAGGAGGGGGGGTCACCATGCGAAGACGAGTAGAGTCAAACAAAAGAATTTCGACTACGATCTACGTCAGCGACGAGCAGAGGAACCACGCTGCAGCGGACCTCCGGTGGTAGAGCAGCAGCAGGGCGACGATCCCGCACTGCAGGGCCAGCAGGTTCCGGCAGAGACCCGAACTCGTCTGGAAGTTGGACGTCTGCACGGCGTCGGATTTGGCGTGCGCGAGGGACCCGGTTGACGGTTCCGGTGACGTTAGGTCGTTTTGCTCGATGTCGACTGAAATGGGAGATGATGGGGGAGGGGTTAGTTGCTTTGAATGCTTAGCGAATTAAACAGTGGAGTGCAGGAAATGAAGATAACTGAATGACTTGTAATGGAATCGAGGATAATTCTAAAAAGCACAATTGAAACGAATCTCTACTCCAAAACTGCGGAAAGCCCAAATTTGATGGAAATTTTACGCATGAGGTCCTAATAGTGTCTGCCATATGAGCACAGCAAACTTCAAAGTGTTAAGGGCTCGATATTTGCAACATGTCATTGTTCGTCATGAGTTGCGATAAAGTTTCTCGCAATTTTGAAATGTTCACATCGCGTGGCAAAAAAAAAAGATTCAGCACGTATGTTGAGATCCAGATAACATGATGGACATGACACCTCAACTTTTTTCAACATTACTTTTTTGTTCCATTGACAAAGCATTGATGCAAATCTGCTACAAGCATGTTTCGCCTTCTGCTCAAACGACTGCGGTAATTTAATTTTTAGCATGGACATTGATGTAAAATCATCGCTATGAAAATGGTTTCCATAATATGAAAAATATGAAATATATGATGAAATCGTGTAAAAATTAGTGAATTTTGGAAACCCTTCTAGATTTTTGGAAAAATGTTGTGTTGTACTTCTTAAAAAAATTACGCGCTTCAGTAAATCTTCGAAAAAAAGCATTATTTAAAAAATGGATTAAACGAGAAAAAATAACATAATTATAATAAATGTATCGGCAGAGAGCAAACATTATTAAAGGTCTATTTCGATATTCCACATACCATATAGTTACAGAATTTGACTTTTAACAATTCGATTTTCTATATATTTTTACAGAATTGCTCAATAAAATGCAGGCATTTTCTATAATTGGCGTCGAGTACACGGCATTGAGTAAACTATTAAAGTAAATATCAATTCACTATTTTTACCCTGAATCTCAAAAATATACTGTAGTATTATCTCACTAGCATTTCAATATGATGAAAAATTAAAGACAGGCTATTTCTAACGAAAGGCAAAATTCTAGATCCATAGACCCACATAAGAGCACTTTTCCTTATTTGAAAAATATGTTCGTAAAGAGTAAATTACTTTCTGTAAAATATGGCATAGGTATATTACCATTGAAATCGCTTCACACTTTTTGAGGAGGCGAATGAACCGAGTTGCACCAGTTGCTGGGAGAACCTCCGCATGGTACACATCGCAAAAATCGGTCGACTACGATGGGCTGGGCATGCCGTAAGAATGTCGGACGACAGCCCTGTGAAAATGGTTCTCGAAAACGAACCGACGGGTACAAGAAGAAGAGGCTCGCAACGAGCAAGGTGGATCGATCAAGTAGAAGGCGACCTGCGGACCCTCCGCAGACAGCGAGGCTGGCGAGGTACAGCCACACGGAAACAAATCCGTTTCTGTTTTCATGAACAAAAAATCATGATACTAACTCTCTTTTTATTTTATGAATTCGTGACTCTTATTCATGATTTCATGATTGAAATGACAGATGCGAGTCATGAACTTAGGAAGTCTTGTTTGGCCTCTAAACTTAAATTGTGTTATTAGCTTCATTAATCAAGAGTCTCTACAAGAATAACTATAGCGTAGTAAGTACATCCACCAAGTACTAACAAGGCACTCTTCATCAGCACTAGGTTCGAATCCTGAAGGTGGATTTATGTTTTTGTTATAATTCAGAGTCGATAAAGTAGATTTGGTAGATTCATGGATAAAGTTTTCAGTATCAGGAATTCAGCTCATGGTTTTGACCCGATTTATTCATGCTTTCATTGCGGCGGGAAAAAGTTCATGATATCATGAATTTTGTTCATAGTGTTTATTCATAACACGAAAACACAACATATTCATGAAATCAGAACCTGTTTTTCTCGTTTAGAAGAACACATTATTTCCCGTGCATGGACCGAATAGAATGAAAACAACTTCTGTGGACAGCAGAGGCCAAGCAGGCCTTAGTCTGATTGGTAAGGTAAAGTAAGGTATAACATCATGTTGTAATCGTTTACAAAACATCTTAAGGTTAACCAAGTACTGCATAATACATTCTTGAGATCCAGCGCATTTCTATCCTGTAAAACTAGCCAATGTTAAATATCAATCAACTGAGTGCTAAGTACATCAATGAGAACACCTCAATGATAAACCATCCCTTGTGGATTACTACACTGAGCGAACCAATCGAGAGGAATTCAATCGAATATCGTATGGAAAGTTGCCACAAGATATTATTGCAAATTTCCTACGTTTCTCTTATGGATTGAAGTTCATAGGACGATCGCATGAACATTTTACTCTCAAAAAAAAAAAGGCACAATCGGGATTCGAACCATGAACCTCAGTATCAAGAGACGAGCCACAATCTAACGAGACTAAAATCGCTTCATAAGTGATGTGATGCATGTAAGTGAAGTGATGTCAATTGAAAGTGTATAAAACGGATGTTTATCACACCCAATGCAATAATAATCATTTCATACGATTTCGTATGGAATGAGTCTTGGAACCGTGCTTTGTGGTTAATACACTGAAAATTAATTTTCGTTTATATTGCGAAATCGAAAGTATAACCAACAAATCTATTCGTTGTTTTCTGCAACGAAACGGATTTGTACGTTTTAAGAAGCTACCTTCATATTTAATGCACCACGCACAAGTGTCAAAAACACTAAGCATTAGTTGACACAAAAACAAACTTCGTTCATTCTACGAAAACAATACAAAGAGCTACGAGTAATTTGTTACCAACAAAACAAAAACGTCTGGTGGTGTATGAACGACTGACAGATCTACTTTATCGGCTCAAAATATAATTGAAAAAAAAGCGCGCCACGAGGGTTCAAGGTATAAATTTTTAATGTTTCTGAAATGGGTTTCGATCCTATATTTTAGGGAGAGCTTTTATTAAGTCCGTGGTCCGATCTCACTAGACCATGTTGACTCGTCAGAAGTTACTTGATTATTGTGCATGAGGTTCACACTCTCGACAGCGCTTTCATTTCTATTTTGGGATAAATTAATGATTAATGAGTACGATCGAAGAGAAGCAGCGATTGGCTGTTCTTCACGAAATTCATTTTGTGCATTGTACAAAAGTGGGGTAATGATAGCTTTTTGTTAGATGACAAGCCATATGAATGTTCCATGCAATTTATGAGACATTTGTTCTACGTACAAAATCCATGTTTACGAAACGAGTAAAAACTAATTACGAAAATAAATTTTCAGTGTAGTTCCAATCGTATAAAATTCGTACGAATAATTTGCTGAGTGTATGTTTGTTATATAAATGACAAAAATTGAGAGAAACTATGAAGACAAACTATGACATATTAAGTAACTGTTATCTCACAGCTCAACTCACTATAACTAGTTATTAAAAATCATAATTTGCATAACAGGAAACAAATATTGATGAAACATCTTCAGAGACTATTGATTTCTGAAAACAAGGATTTGTTATTGTAATTAACATTAGGTTTATTTCAAACTTTATTTCCAATCCAATTCTAATTCCAATAACTCTCACGTTTGCTTATAATGGTTTATGGAGAAATTATTATTCTTTATGAAAATGGAGAGCCAGAATCATTTAAATATATGCCTGTCAAAGCTTAGAAAAAAAAGGTCAAGTACGATGGTAAATATTCATCAATTTTACGCTTCAAGTTATCATATTGTAGCTCTTGAACTAAGGTGTAACGTTTGCATAAAAAAATGGATTTTTTCGGATGGTGATAAGCAAAAAGCTAAGACAGATAATTGCTTTTGATAAATTTCCCATGGAAGGTAATTATATGAACTTACTTGCAAAAAATCTACTTATTCTAATTCTATGGTATTTCATGATGAACGACGCAACTTCCGGCAGGGATTTCGTACTATCAACTTCCCCGACAGTCCGGAGCAAAAGAAGAGCGACTTTGACATCCCCTTCTCGATGATTTCCAGCCACAGCAACACCTTCTTGGGAAACTTGGTGTGTGATATGAACTTCACCTCGGAGCTCACTTCCTTCGTAGGGAACTAAAATACGAAGTGCCCTGACAGTCGTTGCCATCCAGGGTGAGATAGATCTCGTCGTCCATCACCACCGCCACGTCGCGATTCCCCAAGAAAATCGAGTTGACCATCTTTTCCAGCCACTGCCGCTGCGTCATTGCCTGCAGCCCCGAAACCAGTAGACTCGACTTCCGCTTCCTGACATGTATATTCGTGTTCGGCAGGTACTTTTTCACTGTTTGGCGGTTGAATCGACCTCCCGTCCAGGCGCACGAAGCGATGTAGCCACTTTCCCTTCGGTCTTCCTCTTCAGCATCCTTTGGAGCTTCTTGTCGCTTAGGGTCGTCGGCCGTCCGGAACCGGGCTTTCTTTCGATGCTCTGATTGTTGTCTAATAGTGCCAAGATGTTGTAGATGCCCGAACGGGCGTATCCGACGTCCTCAAAATGCCACACGATATCCGTTTACGACGCGGCGGGGTGCCGTACTTTGAACGCGCACACTTCTGAACGGAGTTGCTTCACTGTTTTTGCCTTCAGAGTTCTACTGATTAGAGTTCTACTGGTTAGAGTTCTACTGATAGAGCTGTCAAATTTTGTCTGCTGACTCATGGGTTACTATGATTGATGCTGCATGGGAAGTTTCGTCAGTGCGGATGAAGGTAAACCCATGAAAAATCGGCAAATTTTGTCCACTTCTGTTAATGCCAACGTTAATATGAGCTCTTTAATACTAAGGCCAGTTTTCAAGATCAATATTACGTATTCATCTGTTGTTGTCTCCTGCTCGGGTAGTGAACTTTGCGAGGTGATCGAACTCAAATGACGCGGAAGTTGTGTGCTCAAGCCTATGAAAACGAATAGAACAGTGACTGTTCGATCCTAAATTGATCCGGTGATTTCGATGAAATTAAGTGACATTGACTTTTGACTCTAGCACGAGTACGTGTTCTTAATGAGTCTCCTTCCCGCGACGGGAAGGAGTTAATCGATCGATTCCGGGAAGCGTCAGGAACGATTTTCACTACGACACGGGATGGATTTATCACGTGCCGCCGCGTGTGCGAATCGTTTCTTTGTTGATACAGTCGTTCGGTTAACGACATCATTGTGAAATGGCCACCAAGAAGGCAGAGCACAAAAAATTGATGGAAAAGTTCACGGTTCGTCGGCCACTATTTTCCACGCTCGAAACCGTCAAGACGTTCGTGAAAAATTACGAGGAGGATCACGATTTCCCTCAAATTCCAGTGTGGCTGGAGCTTCTAGATCAAGCCTTCCATGACTGGTTAAAGGTTTAGTTCGAGATCTAGAAGCTGGATAATGGTGATGCTCCGTTAGTTAAACATCTTCAGGAACGATGAGAATTCGGGTTTCGGTACAGTGCAACTAAAGGCTGGCGGATGCACAGAAGATTGATCGACTTGAACTCCATGATCAACGTACAAAATGTTGCCCTGCCACATCCGAGTAGTTTCCCTCTACGTTACCCGTAAACAGTTCTGCCAAAGTTTCACAGCGTTTACTCACGGTGGCTCGGCTTTCGTGACACCTTTAAGATACATTAATTGTTATGTTATTTATTCTCCGTGCGAGGAGTAACGATTATGATGTAGAAGGAGATGTTCGCTCATCACCGATGAGGCACCAAGGGTGAACATTAATGTTTTTGGCTAGAATGAAAGATGTGAAGATGGTGCACGATGTTCCGGAAATTCTACTGGTGGCAAAAAGGCAGTTTTTGTATTGCATTCGTTAGAGGGTGAGGTAACGGTGAATTTAGTGGCAGCAAACTACGCCGCTCAAGCGTTATGATAACAAGCGCTTTCTCAAAAAGCAGCTGTATCGTACGTTGCATGAACTCACCCCAATGCGGAAGGAATCTGCTCAAGATCTACATAGTCTTGTAGATGGATTTCAGCGCCACGTTAAGGCTGGTAAAGTCAGGTGAATCAGTTAAAACGTGGTACAGCTCACGTGGGACGTGGTTGGTATATACTGTATAATGCGTACCATAGGTATTTCGTGTACCAGCAGGTACAAAATAGATCCTACTACGATAATTAGCCTCCTGTCCAGTAACTCCTATACTAACCTCCTCGTGGTGTCGATCTGTGGGTATGAGTAACCATAAAAAGATCTGGTAACCAACCCCGGTGGGACCTTGGTCATATGCTGACAGGGAATGGGGCTGCCCTCAATGGGTACAGTCTATTTGAGCGTCTGTTCTCCATGTCACAAGCGTCTCAAAACAGCGTCTGTTCTCCATGTTAGAGCAGCTGATCATCGCCCTCGTGCCACCGTGGGACTCCAAACAGTGCTGTACACGATGGTCCCCCGGTGAGACAGAGGGTTGGGGAAGGTCCAACAAGCCGCCCTTAAAAATCAATGTTACAAATAATACTGAAGTTATTACGGACCGGAACAATCGGCAAAGACCTAGGCGATGAATTAAGGACTACGATTGGAAACTCGGAACATGGAACTGCAAATCGCTCTGCTTTCCTGGCTGCGATAGGGTAATCTACGACGAACTTCAACCACATAACTTCGAAGTCTTAGCACAGGAGGTTTGCTGGACAGGATAAAAGGTATGGCAAAGCGGGCATCGAGCGGCTACTTTTTATCAGAGCTGTGAGAATTGGATGGAAGGAATAAAGTGCCCCAGCTATAAAAAGGGTGACAAGCTAGATTGCTGCAATTATCGTACAATCACGCTACTGAGTGCCGCCTACAAGTTGCTCTCCCAAATTTTATGCCATCGCCTGTCACCAACTGCAAAGGAGTTCGTGGGGCAATACCAAGCGGGATTCGTGGGTGCCCGCGCTACTACGGACCAGACTTACGTGCTGGAGAAATGACGTGAATATAACGTGCCAACACACCATCTTTTCATAGAGTTCCAATCAGCTTATGATTCAATCGATCAAGACCAGCTATGGCAGATTGGGCTTGTGATTAGTGCGTCGAAAACAAAATACATGAAGGAAAGAGGCTCACGAGAAGACAATGTTAGCCTCCTAGCACGGTTTCAGATCGACGGTGATGAAATCGAGGTAGTAGACGAATTCGTGTATCTGGGCTCATTGATGACCGCCGATAACGACACCAGCAGAGAGATACAAAGGCGCATTATGGCTGGTAATCGTGCCTAAATACTTTGGACTCCAAAGGACAGCCCTGTTAACATGGTTCTCGAAAACAAACCGACGGGTATAAGAAAAAGAGGGGCGCAACAAGCAAGGTTGATCGATCAGGTTGAAGGCGACCTGTGGATTCTCCGCAGATAGCGAGGTACACTTATGAGCCGATTACAATGGAGAAGACTTCTGTGTTCAGCAGAGTCCACACCGGCCTTAGTCTGATTGGTAGTCTGACTCAGAACAACCGAACCTGGCCAGCATCAGTTTCTACAACTTGAGCAAGAAGATGGTTCATGTCCAGTGCATCCTGGATTCCCCTGCTAAAGGGTGATACGGTCAAAATTTGGTCAAGGGAAAACGCGTGTAAATCGGTGAAATCGTTTATTTAAAAAATCAAATTAAATTTCTTTTTCAAGTTCAATTAGTATAAAATTCAGGAAAAATATTCAGTTAGGCTTTCCGCTTTCCAAATCCGAATTGCCGGGCCTTACGCTTGACCCCTGCCATCAGATTTTGTACAGCCACCTTGTCCACCTTCTTCGCCGCAGAAAGCCAGTTTGCGCCTGAACTGCTGCTCGTCCTTAGCAGTTTTTTTGGTCTTCTTTAGGTTCCGCTTGATCAATAGCCCAGTATTTCTCAATTGGGCGGAGCTCTGGCGTGTTGGGAGGGCTCTTGTCCTTGGGAACCACCTGCACGTTGTTGGCGGCGTACCACTCCATGGCCTTTTTACCGTAATGGCAAGATGCCAAATCCGGCCAAAACAGTACGGAACAACCGTGTTTCTTCAGGAAAGGCAGCAGACGGTTATTCAAACACTCTTTCACGTAAATTTCTTGGTTGACGGTCCCGGAAGCAATGAAATGCTGCTTTTCAAGCCACAGGTACAGATGGCTTGCCAAACCAGATATTTCTTTGCGAACTTTGACAGTTTCGTGTGCTTGAAAATATCTGCTACCTTTCCCCTTCCTTTTGCCGTATAAAACTCCTGTCCCGGACGCTGCTTGTAGTCGGCTTTGACGTAGGTTTCGTCGTCCATTACCACGCAGTCAAACTTCGTCAGCATCGTCGTGTACAGCCTCCGGGATCGCGCTTTGGCCGTCGTATTTTGTTTATCATCGCGATTTGGAGTCACTACCTTCTTGTAAGTCGATAGTCCGGCTCGTTTTTGGCTCGATGCACGGTTGTAGACGATACACCCAGCTTATTTGCGGCATCTCGGAGAGATAGGTTAGGTTTCGCTTGAAACTACCGGCAACTCTCTTTGTCGTCTCAGCGGCTTCCGGTTTTCAATTTCCCCGATCCAGACTTCCTGGCTGTCGACAAACGTTCCCCAAACACTTTAATTATATTTGTAACGGTTGATTTGGCAACTTTTAGCGATTTTGCCAACTTTGCGTGCGAGTAGCTCGGATTTTCGCGATGCGCGAGCAAAATTTTGATACGCTGCTCTTCTTGCTTGGACGGCATTTTGACAACTGAAGAGTGAATTCCAAAATCAAAATCAAGCGAATCTTTAACGTGGACCAGCTGAAACTTGATCATGAAAAGGCGGATCTGGGAATGTTCGATATCTCTTTTGGAGGACAGTGATTATGTGCTCAAAAGCGTTGAGCTATAGCACAACGGGGACACTGTCACAGTCATGTTCCTTTAAAGTCCTCTTTGGATTTTTTTGAGCGTCAATAAGACAGTTTGGCACGCACAAGTGAAGACCTTTCATATACTCTGCTTCAACTATTTAACTACTATTATCTCATAAACAAACTATTCTAATGAAACTAAATTTATTAAAGAGTAAATTTACTGTTATTCACTTATTTTCTTTCGTCTTTTGGTTTGACTTTTCACTGTTCGGTGTATTGGATGATTGTAACGTAGAGAAATTGATGGGTCCTCCATTGCTAGGTTGCCTTGATAGAGTGAGACCAGGGACCTGGCAACCCTATCGCTTTTACTAGCGCTTGATAGTATAAATGCCCGTGATATGGGCCTTATTTGAATAAGGCCCATCTGACGTTTTTTACTACGAAAAGGAACACAAGCATTGTTTACAAACAATGCATCTTTTGACGTTTGTTAGTAAGAGATGTTGGCTACAGGATTATCACTGTCTGCCAGGTCCCTGAGTGAGACCGACAAATCTATTTTTCACGGGACACCATATTCGATGAAACGAGAATGATCGATGCTGTCGGTTGATACATAGATGGCGCGTAGATAACCTTATCGCGATGCACTATCAGGGAGCTTGCAGCGGTGGATCCTACAAATCATTAGGCAGAGTCATTATCGGCTGCGTGCACAGCTACGTTGGTTATAAAGTGGTATTCCATACAGTCGAATTTGACCCGTTATTATCGCTAAAACCTGCCTGAAGCTGAAATCCTCTAACTAAACCGTCATGATCGAGTAAACAGAAACAGCAAAGCAAATCATCGACAAATACCCGGAAAAGTGTTCAATAGACCAGGCCAGCTTCGCGGTGACGTTTATCTCCAGGTGAACCCCAGCGTAAACCGGATCCCCGTGACCTTAAGGAACAAACTGCGAGAAACGCTAGCGAGGATGGAGCAAGATGGAGTTATCGTTCAGGAACCGCAGAGCACTGATTGGGTGAGTAACCTTAACTTAGTTAAGCGTGACAACAAGCTTTTTCAAGTAACAATTTTAGTTTAATTTCAGCCGAATTGCATTCCTCCCTGTTTCGGCCACTAACACCTTCTCTATGCATCTTTAAAGCCAAAATGTGTACAAAGTGGCCCACTCGATAGATGATTGTGAAAACAATTTGATAAAACCTTTACAAGATCATACAGATTTTAAAAATATTCTAGTGAAAGAGGTTATGACCACTTGAGAACCTTTATCAAACCTATTGGCTGTCATCAAAACCAGCATAGGGCCAAAGGGCCACAGCTGTCAAACTTCACGATGATATCGTTGTTGTTTTTTGTTGTTCTGCTTTGTTCGATTCTTTGCTCTTCTGATTCATTATACAGTCAATAATATCTATGAAAAAAAAGTTCTAGTGTTGCAGGAAATTTTGTTTGATAGCAAAATATCCGAAACAAATTGAGTTTTATTCACAGCATATAATGCTCCAAATGATATGCGCATTTAATTTTATGGTGAATATTGGTACGATAAGAGCCAAAAATGAATGCGTCTCGGAAATTATGCGAGTTAACATCTACAAAAACAAAATTGAAACGAATATATTTAAATCAATCATGAATTTCCTGAAAATTTATGGAATTGAATAAGGCTATCAAAAAGAATGGCAAAATTGGTCTCTGATCTACAGTTCATTTGAATTACATTTGAAATTTGGTGTATTTGTTTTTCTACATTTCAGTTATTTCACATATTTCAATATGGCGATTGCAAGAAATCGCAATTTTGAAAAAAAAAGCCAATTGATCTTCGCAATGGCTACTATAAAACTATTTGGTAATTTGGTGACTTTCCTAAATGCCAATTTGCCATTTAATGCATTTACTGCAGGCAAAATGGTTTTAAAATGCTTTTTCGACTAATTTGAATGAGTCCTAAAGCGGCATTTCAAAACAACATTTTACAAGTTCATAAAGTCAAAGTAAAACCTTTGATAGGAGTAAGAGGAACTTTAGAAGACAAGGTTTTAAGATCAGTGTAAAGAAACTGTGTAGGTGATGTGTGATGTGATGTGTAATAAGAACCCACCATCAGTGCAAGGATTACCTATGGCTGCAGGACTATTTTCAGCAGGTTGTTCTGAGAGAATAGCCTACGTGATGGCTGCTTGTGGCAGGGTCAGCTGATCTCAGTGAGGACCTTCTGGAAGACTACGGCCGAGAAGGCCGCGTGCTCGTCGCATGACAAGGGACTGGCGACTCCACGAACCCTTGTCCAGTCAACAAATCCTTCGACTACCTTAGGCTACCCCCTCCAAGGAATCCCCGTTATATAGTTGTTAAAGGAACAGTAGACATTTTTAGCATAAATGATTTATGTAAAAGTTAAGACAAAATGAAAATTTCACGGCTATACTGAACTTTAGATTCAATTAACACATTTATTTTTGTTTTTTATTTGCACTAGTAGATTGCATTGGATATTGCAAATTTCTACCCTGTTCATCATAAAGATAGTTGTGGGCAATAAAATGAGGAAGAATCATACAAAATAAAGAATACTTACATTTTTCGTGGTAGGGTAAGACTTCGCATGCATATCTTACTGCGCTGGCTACATTGCGTTGGTGGGACTGGCTCCTAAGGTATAGCTGACGAGATACAGCGTTTCTTACTCAGCCGCTGGTGAACAGACCTCCTTGGTGAACAGACGCTCGTCACGCACCTCCTCAATCTAGCTGAAGTCAGAAAGACAACAGTGCCCAGGCTGCACTACCAGCTAAGTACGCAACCCTTAACTGGCGGTCTTTGTCATCTGTTGACCCGTGGAAGCATGAGGTAGGGACTTGTGAGGACCAGAGCTATGTTGCGGGAACGCACGCTCCATCACAGTTGTCGACTCACCATTTTGCAGCCCGGTGTAAAGAAACTGTGTAGGTTCTCACAAACCTGACTAAAAGTTGAAACCTGTTGGCAGCTCTTGGTACCATTATTAGAGCAAATTGATTGCCAGTGGCTTTCATAAAACTTTAATAAAACTTAATAAAGCTGGATGGTTTTTGCAATGTTACTTGGGTTGAATCTGAGACGAGAGACGTGAAGGAGCTCGGCATGGTCGGTGTTGATGTTGGTTCGCTCGCAACTATTTTCGTAGAAATTGAGGTGTTTTCAAAATTGATATCCAAAGTGTATCAAAAGTTTTGCTTGGCGGTTCTGCTTGGGGAACGTCCATTAATTACGTCACGCAAAAAAATGACCCTTTATGACCCCCCTCCGGCACATTTTTTGTATGGACCTTCAATTTTTTTGTATCGATCGTCACGTTTTCGCAACCTCCCCCCTCCTTCTTTACTGCGTGACATAATAAATGGACCTTCCCTTGCTTGTTTGAAAAAGTGCATTCCCGACCGATTTGCGGTGGAAATTTCGTATTCAAGGATTGCTCACCGAGCCCCTTTTTTTGCCCCGACAGGTTTCGTTTCGCGAGAGTGACGTTTCTATGATCTATTTCTAGGATTTTTTTAAATAGAGCGAATTTAACAATGAGAGATTTTCTCCTCTCTCGCTCTCTTTCATTTATTACACCGCCATTATAAACTTTGAGAGATTCTTGGTACTATTTGAGACACTACTGTTGCTGACTAGCATTTTCTACAAATAGTAGGAATGAAAAACGTAAAGGTGATTGGTTTATTGAATGAAGAGAAAGTAATCAAAGAGAGTCTCTCAATATCAGTTTTCTCCCCAATGAAAAAAAACCGCTAGATTCCTTTGCACGCGTGTGTTTTTTTTTGTAATCAAGGTGTGTTAGTGTGCTTGGTTGAATATCGAAACCGCACACCAACTCAAAGGCCCGAAAAGAATCTCGGATAAACTTGAATTGATAAAAGCGTATGATTTTGTTTGTGTGTGGAAGTGAATTTTTTTTCATTAGGGCGAATCTACAATTGAGAGATTCTCTCCGGGCTCGCTCTCTTTCATTCATAAACCAAATACCTTTACGTTTTTCATTCTACTATTTGTAGAGTATGCTAGCCAGCACTGTTGTGTTTCGATCTGTACAGAAGAATGCCTCGTAAGTTTTATAATGGCGCTGTAATGAATGAAAGAGACCGAGCACGGAGAGAATCTCTCAATTGTAGATACGCCCTAAAGAAAAAAACCCTAGAATTAGCTTAAAGTTTTAAAACGTGGGATCAGTGCTCGATTTGCGAGGTGCACCTGCTCGATTGTTTCGTTTTGATTTGCTCACATCGCCAGCAAGTGATAAAGATCAATCTCACTAGAAGTGAGCGTTTAATTTGTGTGGCCCAAGCTGGTGGCCGCAGCAGAGGCACCAGTGACAGTGGTTTATTTTTTAACGTTGGTGCAGAACTGCTGCTGGTGATGAGAGTATGTGATGCGTTTTGAGAATGGCAACAGCGAATAACCAAAGGCAGGGTTCGCGAGTCCTGTGTGGACTTGGATACTTTCCAGACAAATCGTCAAAAGGTCGAAAATAACAAACTGCTAAAACAATGACTTCAAACATAAATTTCTGAAATGCCAGGTTACGAAACATCTATATCCACTACCGACAGGAAGATAATAACTCACTGTATCTGTTTCCCGGTGCTATTTTTGTTTGTGGGGAAGAGCAAGATCCTGCAGAAAATGCCATGAAGTCATTGTTTACAGATGTTGCTTTTGACCTTTGGGCTATTTTTGTCTAAACATGGTGGGGCTACTGCGGTTGGCCCGGAGGAGCTCGAACAACGTTACAATCTCGAGAGATAGAAAAGTTTCTGGAGCCATGCTTTGAGGAGACAGGCAACAAATAATTTATTTCTGCAAAATTTTGAAGACAATATCTAATATCTAATATATTTTATCTATTTTGTTTTGTTATTGTTTTTCATCATGTTGTCCCCTTTTCAGTCACATTGAAACAGTCCATTGCTTTTGACGGATAGTGCCACATACTTTGCAGCGTGTCGTTGACCAAAACGAACCCTGCCGCTAACCTTTTCCCAACTATCCAACATCCCAGTGATTTCTCGTGGAAGTGCAGAGGATTTCTCAGCTTCCTTCAAATCGAGTATCAGGTCAAAACGTTCCTTCCCATTCCCTACTTGACCAGCATTCGGGCACGGCCGGCGCCGGTATTGCTCTAACGGGTGGCAATTAAAATTTTGGATTTTTTTCGAGGCCTCTATGCTCAACAACAAACGAGCTTCAGAGAGAAATAAGATGTGTATGCGTTAGCTCTTTCTCCTCTTTCCGCTAGTATTTTCTGTTTTGTTTATGCTTGCTCAGTTTTGCTCAAAATGCCGTCGAAACAAGAAGTATTTCGCGTGAGCGTTGTAGCAGTTCTACGAACTGCACAGAAATCTCGGCAAAACGTATACGGTACAACATTTTAAAAGCGAAAATGTTGCGACTTCGACTGTTTACCATATCCAGCATTATTGACGCAAAAGGACTTCTGTCTCTTCTCGTGCCTTCAACAACAAGGATTCACCGAGCCAACGTGGATGCCATAAAAGTTCAACTGTTCTCACCAATACATCTGCAAAACATTGAAAAGAGTCGGAATAAAGTGCCGAAAGAAGACACGAGCCCCGGAATATACTGATGCACAGGATTTGAATGCTGAAATCCCAATGCCGTTGGTTGATTAAAATTATTCCGGAAAAAGTTTTGTTTTGGACGACGAAAGCTACTTCCCTCTTTCGAAGACGCAGATTCCCGGAAACGATCGATACTATTCAACGGATAGTTCTACTACACCTCCGAACATAAAACATAAGTTTAAATATAAGTTTGAACAGAAAGTGATGCTGTACATTGCCATTTCCGAGAAAGGCATTTCTAAGCCATGGTTCAAGCCTCTGGTTTGGCAATCAATCAAAAAAGATGTGTACCAGAACGAATGTTTGAAGAAAATTTTGATCCTGTTTCTACAAAAACATCATGCTGATGAGACAATACGTGTTTTGGCCGGATAAAGCGTCATCGCATTATGCCATAAAAACACAATCGTTCCTGAATACCCATTCGATCCCATTTGTACCCAAAACCACAACACCGACAAATCTGCCTCTAGTGTCGCTCAATCGAAGATTTCTTCGGGGTTTTGAGTTACTTGGTGTACAAAAATAACCGAGAGCCACGAATTGCAAACAGTTGATTGGTAGAATCAAAGAGATGCATTCGCAAAGTTGACATGGAGGCCGTACAACGCTCCTGTTCCGACATCAAACGGAAGCTTCGCCGAACATCCGATTACGGACCGTTTTCAAATGTTCACTAATTTTTTTCAACAATGGACAATGTATCTTTTATTTGAATAAACCAAATCTCTTCAACTATGTTTGTCTCTTTTTTGACAGCTTGAGAAAGAATTTCCAAAATTTTAGAGTTGCCACCCGTTATAATGGGTCACCAGTTTTTTACATATTGAAGATGTATGTAAGTCCCAAACATCATCTGTTGGTTCTTTGTGAAAATACAGCTGATCTGGAAATAACGGAATAACATACGTGGGTGGTCAATCATGCTCATGCTCATGCTCAACAAGCTTTGAGTCTGAGGCGTTTGAAATGTCCACACTTTCGAATGCCAACAGCGGCCGTAACGCTCCAGTAAGCATGCATATTAGAATTTAAATATTCTTTTGCACCTTAGTCAGTCAATGAGTCACAACTAAATAATAAACCAGTCGTTGCATATTAGAATTAATTAATTGAGCACATACCTTAGACTGGTGTGCATCGTTTGATGGAGAGGAATCACCAATGCCACCGCTTAGATAATTGATAGACTTCTAAAGGCCGAATAAACGTTAACGTTAACAATCCTCACGAAAGTAAATGCAATTTTCCCAACGTTGTATGCGAGTCATTGGTTTCTGTAGATTCTTCTTTTCAGAGACAAGAAACTTTGTCACATTTTACAAGCCCAAGCAGGCGTCGTCGTCCCTCTCCGTCAAAATAAACTGTTTTCAATAATCGTCGAATGAAAAACCGCCCACTTCTTTCTCGTTATAAGGCATCGACCGAGACTGCCCATCTGACTTGGACTAATTATCCTCAATATTTTACATTCGTCCATCCCGGGGCGGCTTGTTTTCGTCGAGTGGGAGTAATTGAAAATTTAACATAATTTTTCCTAACGAAGAGGAAAACATTGAACGGCACTTCTATCAATATTGCAACCATGGTAGCCTCGTTTTCGCCGTCATGGCTTCCTGTTCCTTCTGATTGACGACAGGCTCAGGAGGCTGGAAAGCGCGTCGCCAGTCAGTGATTAACGGCTCTCGGGTGATGTTTTTGTGTGCATTTGGGAGCGGAAACTGTCGGCGCAAATGAGGCGCGGAACTGAAGCTTGTTTAGGCAATTTTGGATGGTGGTGTTTTTTTTATTTTTCATTTTCGGGAGGGTATTGTTACCAGGTCAACCAGGACGCGAGGGTGAGGAGCGAATAATCGATGAATTGATGAATAAACAATAAACGAAAACAGGGACCAGAGAAAATGGTGAATCATTATTTATGAATCGCGCAGCAGAGCCACTCAGTACTTTTCGGTGAAACTTTTGTGACTTTCCATCACTTCCCCACTTCCGAAGGTTGTACGCTCTCCGTTTGTAAGCGTGTGTTGTTTTTATCCGAATCATCCGATGATGGTGGCGTGTGGCCTGAGCAAAAGTTTCAAGATAAATAATAACGATCGGTCTCTTCTTCGCAATCCAGTCAGACTGACGGAGAGCAATATTTATTGTTCACCACTCAACGAGTGAGCTTTCCAGTTAATCAAGTTGGCTTTGGCATTTACCGGGAACTTGAGAAGTCAACAAAAAGCTTCTCAATTACGTTTCCTCACTCCTTCAGTCTCCCGTCACACTATGGCCTAGGTTCAAACAAGGGGGTGGCCAAAAATACACAGCCTCAAAGATCCTGTCGAACATCGAACAACATAGCTTGAAATCTCTTGAAACAGCCTCTTAGTCATCAAGATCTTCCAATTGGCCACCTGAGCCCCTTTAGTGCACTGAAAAAGCACCCTAATTTTCTTCGCAGTTTAACTTCACTTGAGGTAGAAGAAAAACGAGCATGGCTCCAGATGAAGAAAAAAAAATAGAGCAAAATGTTTCTCTCATTACACTACAAGCAATTAAGGTCCACAACCGTGGATCATTTCTCAACCTATCTCGTCTTCAACTGCCTGAACATATCAGAGACACGTCACTCCGTGAACTGCAGTTACTCCGAACCGCTGTTCCTCCAACACCACCCAACAACTCATCAGCCATTCTGTCAGTGCTTTTGTGCGAATGGAATTTCCTTTTGTTTGTGTTTTCACAGTTTGCATTTTTTTTTCTCGCCCACCAGTCACCTACACCGGTGAGTGTTTCTGCTAGTTGCATCGGGAGTTCATTCCTCAAGTAACGACCCCACCAGCCTGCTGCGGACTTTTTAGTGACATTTGTTTTCCTCTCTCGTTCCATTCGGTGACATTTTCCCGCAGTTAGTCGCAGTTTTGTTTTTAGTTGCAGTTCTTTCTTCTTTCTTTTTTGTCCCATTTGTAATAAAAGACTGTCGTTAAGCGACAGTTTTACTTCAAACTGCACCGCACGTTGCACTGTTGTGGCGACGAAATGAATTTATTAAGAGTGCAAACCATCGGCCACCGCCGCGACGACGGCGACGACTGACTCTGGGTTTGTTTGATGCTGTTCTTTCCGTTGGTGCTGGATGGGAAAGAGTGAGAGCAAAGGGGTGCACTTTGACGTTTGGGACTTTGATCTCAGTTGTTGACAATTGATGTTTTATTTATTTGAAATGTTGTTTACAAGGACTTCGACAACAGAGTCTGGATAGTTTGTGCTTGATTAGGTAACTGCTTTTTAACTTTGCTTGCTTTTACCTTTTATTTGCTTTATAGATTGCCCAATGGTCTAATTGAATGGCCTGTTAACGCTAGATGAAAACGACCAACAAACTATCATGAGAAAAGAAATTTAGCAATAGTAAACATGAGACGATTTTAAAGATGACATCCACTTACACGCTAAGACAAGAAAACGGCACCCGGCAAAAATACCGGAAAACACATAAGTACAAAATATATCGCGCTAAGATAAGATTACCAAAAATTAAGTTTTGGTAGTAAACCTAGAATTTGGGTAAAATTTAACGACCGATAAACGATAAATTTTTTCTTATTTTTAAGTAAAGTGGATTTTCAAAGGTTTACGTATTTTTTTACCTAATCTGGTTTAAAATTTTATCACTGTGCGCTGCATCTGAGAATCAACACTACCGCCATTGCGAAGTTTACGACTTATTGCAATTGTACCGCCTCCTCGCCTTCAGTTTCGAAATTTGTTTTAAAATATAGAAAGAAAGAAACCAGCTGCACATGACTGGAGATCAGGTGCAGCCAACCCGGTAGGGTGAGCAGAAATGACGTGACCATACAGCGGATCATAAGAACCTGAGAAACGTGTAAAGGCGGTTCCGTGCTTGAAAATAAACATTCCCACAGTCGATTACAGGCCAATAGTTCAATTAGGACACCAACAGCAAAATTCCAGTAGAGGAACCGAGCCGTAATTCGTGAAAAATGACCGATTGGAAAGTTTGTTCACAGACGACGAAACGGTCATTGCAAATTCCTCTAAGCCTGAAATATTTACTCATTCCGTAACGATTTTTTTATTATTCAATTGTAGATCACTGGAAATATGGAGGAATTGACATTATTAATCGATGCGGATACAAGGAAAAAACTGGAAGGTAAGTTAATTATTCAATTTGTATGTAAGTCATACGACAAATCTCAAAAATTGAAATGAATTGCACTGATTCATATACACTACCAATTCATTCTACGTACATTTCAGCCTGTCGAAGGGTGTCTGGCAACTGCACCAAAACAGGGAGAGTATTATGTGTATTTACATGGAAAAAACATATTATGTGGTCAGCAAGCAGCCAGAGCAATTGTAATTTTTTGGTGAAATCATTCACCTTGCTTGGAACAAAGATGCCACCGGGGTTGGCCAAATTTGTGGAGTTTGTTGAGATTTCAAAATTTGAGACATCACGTCAAATTTCATGACATCACATCACTCTGTCAAACGTTCAAACGAAACAAAAACCGTGTACCTTTTACTCTTTCTTCATTTGTTTTTATTTTGCACGTAGAACTACGTTTCTCTTTTTTCATAATGCCGGGTGCCGTTTCAAAAATTTTCAGAAAATGAGACGTTACGGCAAAAGTGAAAGGTTTTTGAAACGCTTATAATCAACTTTCTGTTTCGACTAAACAGAATGACTTCATTCATACTCCATTTGATCCAAAAAGACTCACAAATTTTTCGCATTGAAATTTGAAATGAAGTTCAATTAGTATAAGTAGTTCAGTTTTTCATTTGAAAATGAGCTTCTTTTGCTCTCATACAAATTTACATATCAACAGGTCGAAAACATTGTTTTCCCTAGCAAGGTCATAGGAAACGAGTACACATCGTCTTCTTCTTCAAAATAACGTTGCTTTAATGTTGCCGGTATCTGATTTTCAATCGTATTATAGTCCATTAAAGGCCTCTGCCGCACAAAGCTATTGGTCAGAAAAATGACATCATATTTGCGCTACGCTCTGATTGGTCTCATACTGCCGCATTAACCGTTGCCAGCAATTGCGAAACTATGTGGGAACGACCAAACCAACCAGCCAGTTCACGCTGTGCATCCGTATGCAAGACAGACGGAAACATGACGAACGCCATGATGGAAGAACGCCGCGCAGAACGCCAGAATCATCCCACGTCCCTTGCAGCCGGTCATCCGCAACGACGAGGAGCTGCGGATCAGCACTTTCTCAATGGACCGTTTCACAGAATGGTGTCCTGCAGCCTAAGGAGGGTAACCTGGCGAGGTAGCCGCTAACCAGAGTGGCGTTGGTGCTGATGAACCGTCAACCTCGTTGCGAGAAACTGTGGCTGCCTGAAGCTTCGCCCATGACGAGACAAGCCACAACGAGTCGAGGCCCCGAACTTGAAGATCCGCCCTTTTCAGGACGATCCAGGCTCACCAACCAAAAGAGCTTGGTTGAAGTTTTCTCTTGTAGCTGTTTGGTAAACTCAGTTTCCCCATCGTCTGTGGCTGAACGCTAGCATTCTGACTAACCTGCCATTAGCCCAGAGGCGATGGTGCAGTTTGCTCTTGCGGTTGCTCCCGTCAACTCTTCGCTGCGAGAAACACTGGCCGCTGCAAGCCTGCGAGTTGGCTCGGAAGATAGCTGACCCGAAACGAGAGCAAAATTCCCGAAAACCTAAGTGGAATCGCAAACTATTTCTCTCCGTCAACTAAACCCTTCTTTTTCAGGACGACCAAATCAGTTTATTAACAAAAGAGTTTGTTTGGTTGGATTGTTCTGCCATTGTGCTGTTTGTAATACAAATTGAGCAACTAGCTGGGCGAAACTTCTAGAAAGATAATTCGACCAGACCATGGTGGGTCTCGTCGTGAGTTCCTGAAGTTGTGCACTTAGCCCGGATTAGTTGTTGGCAGTGGCAGGCGTAATTAAAGAATATTTTCTGCCGAGACCAATTAAAACTGACCAGTTGTGTGCAATAAACAAAAGTTCGATCCCCTTTTTATGCAATTTTTATCACATTTACTTCGTTGGTACCGCCTTCTTTCGTGCAATAGCATCCGACGCCATTACCAGCAGAATTTAGCAGAAAATTTGATTCAGTCTTAGGCCGATGACATACTCATGGCGTAGGGACGCGTTGCGATGCATTGGCGTTAATCAAAGCGAAGGGATGAGACGAGCAAAGCGTTTTATGGCATACTGAAAGCGAGATTAAGAGCGATGCCGCACGCGCAAGTGTAAAAAGTCTTCGAGATAATTTGAGTTTTTCAAGTGATTCAAGCATGAATTCATCTGATGAAGAATATGTCGCGTCCTTAAGCACGCTTTATTTTATCATGAACAAGGAAAGAGAGTTCGCAGTGCATCCTATAAATCGAAACAGAAAACGTGATGGGGAGTTCTGTAGATTGTACGACGACCTTCGTAAATATCCTGATAAGTTTCATTCTTATACTAGGATATATATGGATACATTTGATTTGATTCTAAACATGTTGAAACACAAATTATTGAAAAATTGGACGAACTGTAATAAAGAGCCGATTCTACCATGTGAACGTTTAATTATTACTATCAGGTATGGCAGATTTCAAATATTCTGATTTATATAACCCACCGAGCATTTTCATTCAACTTTCGGATTCTTCTTCAGATTCTTAGCAACCGGATCATCCTTCACTACCCTCGGATTTTCCTTCCGCGTGGGTTGTTCTACAGTTGAAGCCATAGTCCGCAAATCGTGCCAAGCTCTATGGGATGTTTTTCAGCCTGCGCCAACTAAACAAATGTCAAGATCGGTGGCGAACGAATATTGGCCAAATGGAATTTTCCCAACTCAACTGCTCCCAACTCAGTCGAAACTTGTCGCCAAAGTTTATCCACGATATTCCTGTTCCGGTATTGTTTTAAGGTTTTATCCCACAGTGCACTCCTTGCGAAAACGAGTGAAATTAAATTTTCAGAGTCAATCTCCATTTTTTTAACGACCACTTCAGCGTCTACTGGCGTTCACAAGCGTCAAAGCACTATGTGAACTGCTTCGCCGCATCGAAAAACGCTTTGCACCTCTTTCACTATGACAGGTTTGGGTGATTTTCATAGAACGCCAATCAAGATAGGTTTGACGCTGACGCCACATCTCTCGCCAACGCTTCCCTACGCCATGAGTATGTCATCGGCCTTACGGTAGTCGTACTGCTGTGCAGAGTAAAATGTGTTGTAGCAACGCAATAGGCGAGCGAGCACACTGGATGGTGAGCAGTAGTACTCCAGAGAAGTTGGTGCAGTTGGCTGTTTGGGCCGATACTCCCGTCAACCTCGCTGCGAAGAAGGCTGTAAGCCTATGAGTTGATGGGAAAAAGCCACCCGTGACAACAACGGGACAGGAATCATCCCACGTCACCAAGAATACCAAGAAGAAACCCCAAATTCAATCGCGAACAATGTCAACTAAAACTGTCTTTTCAGTACGACCAAATCAGCTTGCTTAGTAAAGAGTTTGTTTGGTTGAATATTTCATTGTGCTGTTTGAAATTTTAATCATTCGATAGGAATCAAATAATTTTTAGAAAGTGAAATGTCGCAGCATATGGCTGCAAGTATGTCTGGTTCGATAGTTATCTTCTACGCGTTAAAGACTGTGGCCCTCTCAACCATCGTAGAAAATACAACCAGGGCCGTATCATTATTGAAACCAAACGGTCCTTTTTGGGGCCACCAAATGCTATCTTAATTAACACTTAAGTGGCCCTAAACACTTGGTGGCCCCAAAAAGGACCGAGAATTTTCATACATATTTACTTCCCATTGCTGGTATATCGTTCAATTAGCACTATTTCGACCTAGGTAGAACTAGCCAAACCCGAGGTTTCACGAGGTAAATCAGTTACATGACGAAATTAGGTGGTGGCCGTAGCTGTTCCCTTGAACCCAAAATGGCCCTTTTAAGGGCCGTCAAAACAACTGGAAGAGAGTTGACATGTCTTTGGGAGTGCTGGGGGCTTGGTGGTCAAATACCCCAAGATTGCGAAAAATATCTTTCGTGTGCCGAAGCCGTAATGTCTTTCGACATTAGCTAGTGTTGTACACACATAGGCCTAGTAGAAACCGTAGGCAATTGGGGGTGAACGGAACCAGCCTCTTGGGTAAAAGTTTCCCAAATGATTAATAACTCATTCGCACTACAAGGTATATTACGTGATATAGAGTATCTTGATATCATACTTCATACATATTATTTACTTTGAAAGCAAGATGTATGAATTTAGATACCAAGACAGGCTATATCAAATAGTAAAGGTTGTAGTGTATAGGAATTATGTTTGGAAGGAAACCAATTTCGACCACTCTTTAAACAATCAAGCGATCTAGATTGCACATTGCTTCGTAGTCCTACGTCAACTTTGCGTACAACCCTTCTAGTTTTTTTTTTTCAGATGAATTAACAGAAAAACAATTTACTTCTATCTAAAAATGTCTTACCCTAGGTAAAACAAAACAAACTGCCGTCAATTTGAATGACGCATTGAACTGATTAAATCAATGTGGGCATCGCCAGAGGCTTTTGAGGTGTGGAGCCAGTAAAATTATTGCTTAACAGATGTGGTAGAAAATCGACCAAGAACTCGATTCGTTAGGACCACCAATACGCCTTGTTGCGGATTAACAAAACGTAAATTTCGTTTTCTGTGATCCTAACATAAGCCCTCAAGCCCAGTTCTTTGCCCTACGGAGAATCAGAATAGCAGTAAACGTGATGACCTTTTGAAATTAATCTTACAACTCTGGTTTTTTTTTCTGAAGTACTTCTAAATGCATTATTTCAGTTCATTTGCACTTGGGACTAGCAAATCGACCCATGAGTTAAGTGATTATTCAAAATGTCAAAATGATTCATTTGTTCAATTGAATGAAGTAAGTCCAAGATTACTTGAAGTATAAAGAGAAAACTTTTTATTAGTTTGAGCAGGAACATCCAAAAAAAAATCAGGATCAAGCAGCTTCGAAGTTCAAGATCATATTTCCCAGAAGAAAGTAAGCGAACTCCCCAGAAGATCAGGAGAGGAATTCTCAGAGTTTCAGGAAGAAGTTCAGGGGACAGGACTACTTAGAAGTTTGGAACACTCCAGAGGTTTTGGAGTTTTCTCAAAAAATCTATTTGGGCTGCCCTGAAGTGTAGTTAAAAAATAACTATCCCGAAGTTCAGGAGAAAACCAACCAAAGAGCGCGCTGTTTTAAAATTTCCCAACAATTCAGAAACAACGCTCAGAGGTTTAAAAGAGAATATTTCAGAATTTCAGAATGAGGATTTCTCCAAGTTCATGAGGAAACCACTTCAAATGACAAAAAGAAACTTTCAAGAAAAATAGTGGGTACTTTTTAGTAGGTTGAGCAAAATTTTCTCAGCAGCTCAGGACCAAACTTCCCGAAGTTTAGGAAGAAACTTCCCAAAATTTTAGAAGAGGGTCCAATTTTTAAAAGTTCAGGAAGAAACTTCCAACAAATTTAGGGGAATCCTAAATACTAAATACATTGAAATTCTAGAGAGAAATTTCCCAAAGTTTCGGTGAAATTATCCTTGGAGATTAGGATGGTACTTATTGGATGTTTAAATAGAACAAACTCAGGAAGAAGCTTCCCAGAACTTCAGGAAAAAAACCTACAACTATATAAGCTACAACCTATAAGTTCATGAAGGAATTTCTCAAAAATTTCAAGAAACTTCTCTGAAGTTTAGGATAAACTTAAAGAAATTTGCCCAAAAACTTAGTTGGAACAACTCATAAGCGCTAGGGAACTTTCCTGAAGTTCAGAATCTAACATTCCAGAAGTTCAGAATGTGGTATAGGTATTATGTAGATTTTCTGAGAAAAACAGGAACAAACTTTCCTGAAGTATAGGAGAAACTTCCTAACTTCCTTTAGGCAACTTCCCTAAAGTTCCGAAGAGGACTTCTTAGAAGTTCAGGAACAAACTTCCATCAAATTTAAGAAGATTTTTTAATGAATTCTGGAAAGAACTTTCCCAAGGTTTGGAATAAATTTTCCTCATGCAGTTCAGAATGGGACTGCTGAGTTGACAACAGTAACAAAGTTCAGGAAAGAGTGAACAATGTTAATACTTATTCTTCGATAGTCGAAAATGCCGAGAAGTCTTGAAATAAAATATTCGGCAAAATTCAGCCGTTGTACCAATCATCTTCAAACTTTCAGGGAGTAAATAAAACATGTTATGAAATTTTCCCATGTCCTATTGGCTAGATAACTGGATATTATACACTGATAAAGGGTGTCCACGATGAAATTGCCACACTATGAAATTGCTCTAACTTTTTAATTGTTGGGTAGAATTTAATGAAAATTTGGGTGGATTTAGTTCATAGTGCATTATTTACATCCTGCAAGTTTTAAAGTCCTGTGATAAAAACTCGCGGAAATGGAGTCGAAAGAACAGCTCGTGCGTGATAAAATCTTGCGCATTCATCACGAGAACAAGGATCTCTCGCATCGTTCCATCGCTAAAACGTTGGGAATCGCGAATTCCACGGTGTCGCGAGTGATTAAGCGGTTTGAGGAACGGTTGACCACCGATCGGAAGCCCAGAAGTGAAGGAAAAAGTATTCCGTACAACCGCGTAGTTGGGGCCTTCAACCGAAATCCGAACGCCTCCGTTCGGGATGTGGCTAAGAAGCTGCACCTAAGCCGAAGTTTTGTCCAGAAGGCCAAAACTAAGGCTGGGCTTCGAACGTTCAAGGTACAAAAGGCCTCTAATCGCGACGAGAAGCAGAACAAGTCCGCCAAAACCCGTGCTATGAAGTCGAATGCTGCATCATGGACGACGAAACATATGTGAAGGCCGACTTCAAACAGATCCCCGGCAACCTGTTTTCACGGTCAAGGATAAGTTCAGCGTTCGGAGCATGTCCGCACTCAGAAGATGTCCAAATTTGCGAAGAAATTCCTGGTTTGGCAAGCCATCTGCACGTGCGGGAAGCGGAGTGCACCTTTCGTGACCCAGGACACGATGAACGGACAAGCTGTACATAAAAGAGTGCCTCCAGAAGCGGCTGCTTCCTCTCCTGAAGGCCCACAACGTCCCAACAATCTTCTGGCCGGATTTGGCCTCATACCACTACTCCAAGGACGTGCTGAAGTGGTATGCGGACAATAAGGTCAATTTCGTGCCGAAAATGTTCAACCCTCCCAACACTCCGGAGCTCCGCCCCATCGAGAAGTACTGGGCGATTATGAAGCAGCACCTTCTCAAACGACCTAAGGTAGTGAAGACAGTCGAGGAACTGAAGAAAGTATGGGTTTACATGCAAAAAACGGTTGATTCACAGGTTGTGCAGAATCTTATGGCCGGGGTTAAGGCCAAGGTGCGGGCATTTGCGTATGGACTGTAAATAAATTTTTGCTTCCCGGCTTTCGCTGCTTAGGATCATCCTGCAGGGACTTTTTAATGCGGTAAACTGTTGCCAAATGGCACCCTACCACCTTGGCCATCTCTTTCGGCTTCTTCTGGGCGAGAAACAACCTGGTGATCACTTCTTTCGCGAACATTTTGACGAATTTACAATAAAACGAATAGAATGATTGGATGCAGCACTTGAAAGTAAACATAAACAAATACACTTTCGACAGAAATTAGTCACTAGCTACACGAATTAACCCAAGACTCAAGTTTGAACATTTTCGCATTATTTTCTGCCGCACCCTGTACACAGTTTGAATGTGATTAAATGTGCGTTATCTAATGCACATAAAGGAAATGCTAGATTTGGCAAAATTAATGTGATCTTTCATGCAAGTTTAAGTCATATATCGCTGGTTTCAGGTCTGTTGCATAGAAGATTGTTAACAATGTTGTATGCTGTATGCAATATTGCAAGCAAATACGTTGTTAACGCTTGATTTGGCTTGTAATTAAACGAGGGGAAATTTTAGAAGTCTATTAAAATTCATTATATGAAGGTTATTTATTTTAATTATTTGAGTTTGAAGGTGTTGTTACCACGGCAACGCAATTTTTTAATGCTGCTTGAATCATTGAAAACCATCGATGTTTGTTTTGAGCATAACTCTCCAGTAGACGGTTGTGGACGAAAAATTTAACCTCAAGTTGTAAGCTCTTTTAATGAACTATTAGATGCTGTTAATTTTATCTACTCCTACTTGCTCCTTAATATGGTACAGTCGTCGAAAATACGACGAAAAAGAAACGAAAAAAAAGTTCTTTAACTCATTCCACTGAAATAATGTAGGTATAGTATGTTCTAGAAAGTTTTGTATTATAATATTGTGAATAACTTTGTGGAACATACGAAATAAACGTACTGAGCAAAGTTGTTTGTATTGATTTTTTCTACAACTTTGATGAAACATCAACTCTCTTTCTAAAAATCCTTAAAAAGTTGAATTTTTATCTCACTTTTATGGGGATTGATTTCAAAAGGCATGTCGTCAAAATACGAAGCTTGTCATATCGATCCACTTCGCCAAAAACGCAATCGCTCTAAAAGAAATTTACACCGTTCTTCAACGTGACGTTGTACAGACTGAACATTGAGCACGGGGCGAGTTTCAACGAACGACTTAACCTAACATCCAGTGGATCAGTAGAGACGTTTTTGGTTTTTTTTTTAGCGAAAAGTTCCACAGGCTGGAGTGGAAATTGTTTGACCACGAAGCCCACGCTCCATTATTTAGGGAGCTCTCAGTTGAGAGCGCTAAAATCGACTTTTTGACCACTGTGCCTTCAACGTTTTCAAGAACACGTTTGAAAGTTATACAGTAATAGCATTGACCATTGGGACTCTCATTCTTCATAGAGGGTCCTTTGCTAGAAAACAAAACAGCTGCTTTCCGTGAAGGTTGGGTTCCAGCCAAATTTTTCTATAGCTTTTCGATTGAAAAACAGAAAATATATCATGTCCATTATACATTGCGTTTACGAGAAACTAACCCTATTAATTAATAGCACTAAACAAATTGTTCATCAATATTAAAAGTTAAGAACCTAAAACCAGTAAAATATTACCACGTTAAGACTGTTTAACTTCTCTCCCCAACTTCTCGTTCCACAATGTTCTAATATGAACTCAGCTCAGCATATTCAACACTAATTTAATTGTTGATTTGTCGTCCTCCAGAAAATTTGCCTACAAATGTGATTGACCGGAAACAAAAAGTATTCAAAAAAAAAGCTGCTGTCAATAGACTTTACCCCCACCTCCCCTACATTTCCCATTTCAAAACCAAAACGACTTCTCGTAACTGTTTCGGACAAAAGTTTCAACAGATTCCCGTCCCCGCCTGCTGCTGCGGCATTATTTCATTTCTTGAAAGTTACAACCACTATTGTTTCTTCGTTCTTTTTCCTCTTTTTGTTTCCCTTCAGAAACACAGGAAAATCACTGGGTGCACCCTTTTCGTCGAGTCTTCCGGAAAACCACTCTCGCTGAAGCGTAAAGAATAAAAGAAAATTATTAAACATATAGAAAAGGGCTTCTTCTTCTTCTTCGCGCGCCCCGTCATCGTCGTCGTCCTGCTAGAGAGGGGGAGCTGAGGGTTTTTCTCTTCTCATTGCATTTGCTTTATGTCCGAGTGGTTTCCAGGAAGCGCTGATGGTATCGTGGAAGATCGCATAGGAAGCTGTGGCGGGGGCAGAAAGTAAACGAGCCAGCAAGAAAAAAAAAAGAAATACTTTATAGAAGGATGATGATGATGCAATGCTTTCTCCTTGTCGCTTCCTGAAGGAAGTGATCCAGCATGGGCGGCGCGGCTGGGGCCGCGAGGGGTCGAAATAAAGAAAATTTCCTTTAGAAAAATGCGCCTTTTTACCGCCAATGCCAGCAGTGCCCGTCGCATTTTCGCTTGAAAGGGGTCGCTGGCAGCCGGGCGGCCGTCGAGGCAATAGTGTGGCACTCGGGCGAGCGGAATGAAAATGATGGCCATAATAACGATAATAATGATGATGGTGATGCGGCGGCGATGGCGGGAAAATGTGCGATCTCAAGATTCTTATCTGAGGCAGGGTTTCGCATCGCCCCCAGCAGGCTGGCAGGCTATATTCCAAGGTGATTTCGGCAAAGCCTACTTACGTTTGATGAGTGACGTCTTGTAATCGGCATACTGCTCGCCGGGTTCCACGTGCGCTGGAATCGTCGCCAGACAGGTGATCTCTATCCGGCCAACGTTGTTGGTCAGTGCCTCGGTGATTCGAATCGCCAGCTGGCTGTGGCTGGCAATCGGCCGGTGTTTTCTCAGGTCGCCTCCGGTCACATCGTTCACGTGCCTTCGCATTTTCCGATCGTACGAGTTGCTGCTGGAAGAGGAGGAGAGATATCGAAATTCCAATTATAGTGACTCTAAGTGATGGTGCAAGATTGAAATGGGGGGTTAAAAGTTTTAATCAAATTAGGTCAATCAAGGAGCGGAGACGTGAGCGACGGAGTTTTTGCTCCCCCCCCCGATCCACTCTCGACGACGTGGTGAAAGTTGTTCGATTCCAGATTTGGTAGAGTGTGGATAAATCTTGCTATCCTTTCCTGGAAATGGTAATCTTCTTTTACAAGATTTATCAAGAAAAGCATCAACTATGCTGACTCGGCACCGCTAGTTTAGTTCCTTGATGAACATTCGAATGAAGGTGGTTTCGAAATTTCTTTAAGTTTGAAACAAGTTGTTATTAGAAATGTTATAATATGAGATCAGTGGGTCATGTTTTGATTCCAATCGAACCGTTCAAAGTGATTCCAATCTGCACTGCTTACAATTGGTTAGTATAAATAAAAGAGGAGTATTGAAATCGCATTGAAACAGTATAAGAATATTTTTATATAAAATACCCAACAGAAAAAAAACCCTTTCTTGATAGTTCGAACTGAGCAGATGAAAACTACAGTGAAACCCCAGTTATAATAAATAATAATGTTTCCAATCCATTTGTTTTAAATGATTTATTTCTGGATAATGAGAACACATAACTCAACATATCCTTCAACTGAAGATAATACTTTGAGAAGCATTATAGTTAAATAAAGAACAAATAAAATGTCGTCTAAAAGACAACAGAAATAATGTATAGTATGTAAGAAGAACACTGTAATCATTGTATGTAGTCTACATTGCTTGACGAAATAAATAAACGAAATAAATAAACAACGCATGCAACTGCAGATCTAGCTACCCATTTCAGAATGTCTGAAGAGTCACGCCCATTCCAAGTTTACTTTAACGTCCAATAAGCGCTGCATGTAAACATTACCAATGCCATTTGGATAAGGGCACTGCAACACACTTCCAGATTTGGAAATGTAAAATTTTAAAACCAGGCACGTTTTTAGTATTATTTGAAAATAAAATTATTATTACATAGTAATAATCAGATAGATCTCACCCCTTGCCGTCTCCTTAATGACACTATCTTGTTCGTTCGCTAAAATAAAATAAAAAATCGACGTTGATTCGTAATTAATTTCATAAAAATTAAAATAAAATAAGCGCATAAAAAAAAACGTTGCTAAACCGTCCTTTAGATATGCAACCTGCATAACAAAACTCTGTACACCACGTGGTGAATGCATCTGACATTATCTGCCAGCCCTCAACACGTGCATGCGCGTTGTCTTTGTTTGCTGCTTCTGACAAGCAAATGGCCGTTTTCTACCTCGCACTAGCCTTCTCTTTTTCACTCCACGCTCTGCCAATAATCAAAATCCTCCAATATGAGGCGACTCTATTTCAAACATCAAATCTGCTAATAATCATAGATTCACTCGCGACAGACCGGAAAAACACTCTAACTTGATAATTTATCTCCGGGTGTCACAATACTACGACTAATAAAAAAAACTAAGCAGATGTAACTCTTCTTCCGGGTGCGAAGCAAAAAAAACAAATACTACCGGAACTTATACATTTTCGAGAGGGAATCGATTGTATTCACTACGGACGCGGAGATTTTATGATTTCACTGTTAGTTTACGTTAAAGCAAAAACAAAACACGTCAGTTTCAAAGCACGGCTTGCTACGATCAACTCATCTAATCGTGATTACTTTCCTTCGATAGATATACATAAAAATTGTGTAAGAGCTTGTGGAAACACTTTATTTTTATTTGAATTTAAAGAATCGCAAGACGTAAACAACCCGATGGTTTGGTCGGGACTTCGTAAAAGCCACTAGCCAGTAGTTACTATTTGAAGTGCTGTCAAGATTGCTTTGCTGTTTGTCTCGTTGCCCTATCTATGTTTTTTGTCACCACTCTTATTATTGTATTTCTAGTGGATTTCATTCCAAATAGTGAGAACCCAATCGAAATTGAAATGGAAAAACAAAGCGCGCCTGCACTGAAAAAATATTTCACTTAGCTTCTACTGGAAACACATGTATATATTTTCCAATTCTTAAATCAGTGACTTTTACATGAATATCACATAGAAAAAGAAATTCTACATGACTTATCATTTATGTTTCACTGGACACATAAGATTCACTTGATTTTGCAGAGCAATTTTCACTTCCTGAATCACATGAAAGTTAAGTGAATTTATAGTGGATATTTTCGACTGTTTACGTGAATATTTTTTTGGGTGTAGCACTGTCGCCAAGAAAAGTCAATTTTTCACAACTCAAAACATCCGATGCAAGTGTGCGTGCAAGTGTATCGGTGAAGGATGCATTCTCCGTCCAACCCCCTTCTTCTAAACTGTTTTTGTTTTCCTCCCTCCACTCGAGGGGGAAACTTTCGACTGCTGGATCAACTTTTTCGGGAAAACTAAAATCATTTCCGTGACTCCCAGCAAGGGGCAAACTTTTCAAATGATCGTTTAGTGCATAGCCCGTCGTCGACTGTTGGCGCAGATAAAAGTTCGTTATTTGTTTTTTTTTTAGCGAAATCGAAGAACAGGACAAAAGGAACCTTCGCCATGGTAGGGAAAACTTATTTTCCACTTGTGTCACTTTGTTGGGAAAGGATTACCATGAGCGCCGCGTTCGCCCGCTAGTTCCCGAAAGTCGATAAATAGTATCTATTTGGAGCAAATATTTTCCCACTCTGACAGAAGGAGAGAAGGAGAGAGAGAGAGGACGGCTCTTTCAGGTTATGTTTTTTTTTTGCTTCCCGGTTGCTAGGCGTTTCGAGAAAATTCCAACGAGGCGGCCGATCAAAGTGTGCCAAGACACGCGACGAGTTGATCAACACGTAATTTGCGGAAATTTATTGCTGAAAACATGTACGGGTAGAGTTGAGCCTAACGGGAAGTTTGTTTTTTCGCACATTGAGTTCTGGAGCGGGGAGTTGGGGGTGTAATGGGGAAGGGGAATGTCGGGGCAAGTTTTATTGCTCCATTTTGGGCGCACCGAAACGTAGCGGACAACGAACAACAACGAAGAACGCTTATCTGGAACTGTGAGCTAACGGTGAATAATGGTTCCTTTTAAGTGGGGCGGAGGGAATTAGGAGGTAAATAAATTGCGAAATATCTTGGATGATTCTGGCTCCGTTTGCCATAGTTTTGTGGGTGGAAGGTAGGCGTCTGGAATTCGTTAGGCCAGTGTAGGGACGAAGGGAATGGCCGGGAGGTTGTATTCTATTTTTTCCGGCGTCCTTAATGTCTTTCACTTAAAGGTTGATGCGTTCTGCGTGAGAGTTATATATTTTGGGGAATAGGAGATGGGAACTGTCCGAATGTGAGTCGCAATATTTGCTATCTTCAACAATAATTGCCTTGGAAATTGAATGGTCCACTGGAATACAAGCGGCATCAGGGTAGGACCTCATGCAACGAACAAGTGCCATCTAGATCGTGAATTAAATAAGTCATAAACAAGTTACTTCAATTACTTTTTTGGCCAGTGTGCTGCTTTAAAATTGACCAAACTGGCGAATATCCTTCGTTTGTATGTGGTTGATAGAAAACTTAGATTGAAAATGTATGAAATTTTTAAAATTACCGTGTGGCTTCAACATCCAGACAGGTCATTAAGCCTAACGGGTTCTAAGGTAGTTCACCTCCCTCCCTGTAGTGCAGTCTTGGCCACGTTAAATGGAACTACAATCAAGCGTCTGCTTCCAGGTTAGGGACGGCTCAAAGAAGCGTCTGTGCTAAGAAGCTGCTTCTCTGCCTGAGCCACCGTCTTGTCAATGCGCCCAGGACTCCGAAGTCACAAGTGAGACTATTAAACAGCAGCGTCACGATAATCTTCGTGGGAGATAGTGCGGTTGGTTGGCCACTGCGAACTAAAAGAACTACAGCAACGAATAAAACACTAGAAAGAGATTCGAACCGGAATTATCGGCATGGTCCTATGGTACGAATAAGGACTAACGATTGTAAGCTCAGGACGTGGAGCTGACAATCTCTCAATTTTATTGTAAGTACTCGCGTGCTTTTCGACGAATTGAAGAACCACAAATTCGCCATCGTAGCGCTGCAGAAGGTGTGCTGGGATGATCCTGATGCGTACAGTTCGCGATGGTCATACCATCTACCAGAGGTTTACATGGTAATTCACACGAACTCGGCAAAGACCTAGGTGATGAAATAAGGACTACAATTGGAAACTCGGAACTCGGAACTCGCTCTACTTCCCAGGTTGCGAGAGGATAATCTTCGACCACGCTTAACCACGTAACTTTGAACTTGTAGTACTGCAGAAGCTCCACTGGACTGGACAAAAGGTATGGAAAACCGGGCATTGATCGGCTACTTTCTATCAGAGCTGTGGCATCACCAACTCGGGTAAAATGCATCAACTCGTGAGATGGTTTCCGATCCATGCGAGAATGTGCCAACTGAGGATCAAGGGCGGTTTCTTCAACTACAGCATCGTCAACATTCACTGCCCACACGAAGGGAGATCTAATGACGAAAAAGAAGTTCTCTACGCGCAGCTAGAGCAAGTATATAACGGCGGGACTTCAAAGTAATCATTGAAATACAAGTAGGACAGAAAAATATGTGCAGACCGGTAATTTGGCCGACTACCGCGTTCAGATCGACGGTGATAAAATCGAGGTAGTAGACGAAATCGTGTTTCTGGGCTCAGTGGTGACCGCCGATAACGACACCAGCAGAGAGATACAAAGGCGCATTATGGCTGGCAATCGTGCCTACTTTGGACTCCGGAGGACGCTGAGATCGAACAAAGTTCGCCGAACTACAAAGTTGACCATGAATGTCTTGTAAGTATCTAAACCTGTAGTTCTCTACGGCCACGAAACATGGACAATGCTAGTGGAGGACCAACGCGTCCTATATGTTTTTGAACGGAAAGTGCTGTGTACGATGGAGTGTAGATGGAAGACGGAACGTGGAGGAGACGAATGAACCACGACTTGCATCAGTTGCTGGGAGAACCTCCCATCGTACACATCGCTAAAACCGGTTGACTACGATGGGCTGGGCATGTCGTAAGAATGTCGGACGACAGTCTTGTTAAAATGGTTCTCGAAAACAAACCGACGGGTACAAGAAGAAGAGGCGCGCAACAAGCAAGGTGGATCGATCAAGTAGAAGGCGACCTGCGGACTCTCCGCACACAGAGAGGCTGGCGAGGTACAGCCATCGACCGAATACAATGGAAACAACTTCTGTGTACAGCAGGGGTCACATCGGTCTTGGTCTGATTGGTGAGGTAAGTAAGCCAACAAAAAATGAACTTTGCGAATGAACTCAACCAAACATTGAGCTACTACGGGAAACCGAAGTTGGCCAGGAATACGTGCTACAGCCAAAAGCAGCCATATCAACGGAAGAGCAGCATGGTGCAACTTCTCTTTAATATGGCTGGAGAGATATTCGAACCACCGCTGGTAGCACCGGAACAGCGGCACTAGGTATTTCCCCACTGAATCGAAAGACATGCTGGTTTGATAGCGAATGCAAGCATTTAGTTAAGGAGAAGAATGCAGCACAGGCGAGAGCAAACGTGGAGCGTTACAGACAGCACGAGATAGTAGTTACTGTACCGTGCTAACAACACCCGAGAAGTTGAACAGCTCACGCAAGGACTACGTGCCAGAAACCAATATGTGCCGAGTATGTATGGACAGGGCGACACTGTCGCAAGCGCCCTTGCACCACCGAGCTATTCAACAGCAAGCAGGATAATGCCGAAATAGCCTTGGAGGCTATCTTGCAGGCGTATCGTCGATCATAGCCCCCAATTACCTCAGGGACCTCTTAGATTGTATTGTACAGTTACCTGCACTAATAGTCGCCTATTTGCGGTTGTTAACAACTGTGACCTCAGTATTTTGATGGGCAAGCTCCAATTTTCAAGAGCTCTTCCATCTCTCCACAGTGCGAATGGAGTACGAAGCCGTTTGCTCCACCTCTTCAATGAATTCACCATATATCTCAAGGGTGATGTCTGCGAACCCGACGATCATCACCCCATTCGGAACTTGAGTTGTTATACCTCGTCGTACATCGTGTTCTCTCGTCAAGGGTGGTCACTGCATAGTAGCGGACTCCTCGCCTCTTACGCTGGAATGCCAAGTCGGCCTTCTTGGTGACGGACAGAATGGTATCCACCGTCGACTTGCCTTTACGGAAGCCAAACTTTCCCTCCGTGTACTTTGACAGTCTGTTGAGGATAACTCTTTCGAGCATCTTACCGGCCAGGTCCAGCAGACATATATGTCAATATGCCGCTGTCTTCGGTAGCAATACTAGGATCTGAATTTTTATTTCGAGAGTCAACAATGTTGCCAGGTTCGGTCAGGTTTGGAATACTGCCCGCTCCAGGGGCCTTATTCATCTTAAGCTATTACAACGAGCTTGTCGTTCGTCACCGTCGCCTCATCTCCAACTCGGCTGAGCCGACCATTTTTTTTTTTTTTTTTTTTTGTTGGGGCGTAGAATCACGGCGTCCACTGAGTTGAACTTTTGTGATATACCCCTGTTTACTATACTAATTCGCATCTTAAAGTTAGATCACCATTTGTCAAGTGACCAGCCTAAGACGCGTCTCCCAGTCAGGCAAAATTGAGTTTATAAAACCCACCACCTTCCCAGGAATTGCAGTCCAAATTTCTTTAGGTTGCATATAGCCACTGTACAGAAATTTAAGTCTGCTCTTGTACACAGCATCACAACTGCAAAGCAGATGTTCCGAGGTTTCACGTTCCATGCTGCAGAAACGACAGATATCATTTTGAACCAGGCCAATGTTTTTCAAATGATATCTACTCGGGCAATGTCCGGTTACTAGGCCAGTATAGGTACAAAGAACTCTCTTATTGAGCTCAAGAAGCTTTTACTAAGTGCATCATTTGGAATTATAAACCTTTTCGCTTGAGAACACTTTGTGGTGACCAACCAATTGGTCATCACCCTTTGCTCTTCCCAAGATTTTAATTCCATTTTTATGGCACAGTATGATATACCGCAGAATGGTTCTGGGCCAAAAAACTGTGCATTTGAACCTTGTTTAGCAAGCTCGTCTGCTCTTTCATTACCTTCAATGCCACAGTGTCCCGGAACCCAGAATAAATTCACCGAGTTCTCTTGGCACACCTTTCGCAATGAAAGAATGCATTCCCAGACAAGTTTGGATGTACATTTATAATTACTTAACGCTTTGAGTGCCGCTTGGCTGTCTGTAAAAATACAAATATTTGCATATCTATATTTTCTCTTCAGACAAACGTTAACACATTTTATTATAGCAAAGATCTCCGCTTGGAAAACCGTTGGATAGTTTCCCATCGCCACTGAGATTTCTACCCCAGGGCCGAAGATTCCTGCTCCCGTTTTTGTTCCAATTTTTGAGCCATCTGTGAAGAATTTTATGGAGCCATGACGAACAGTGGGACCTCCGACTTCCCAATCTATACGTGACGTTTTACATATGTTGTAAGGAATGTCATGGTTTTCCACAGGTTTCATCCAGTCTCCATTCATGTACATCACTGGCCCATTTTGAAAGCTTTGTGAAATGCTCAGGTGACCGACTAAATCACCAGACATGAAAGTTTTCAACCGCTTAAGTCTAAGCATACTCTTTTCCGCTTCTAGTTGCACGTATTCGTGCAAAGGCAGCAGATTTAGCATTGCATTCAACGCATTTGATGGAGTGCTGCGCATCGCTCCCGTTATAGCAATGGATACTAGCCGTTGAAGTTTTGCAAGCTTTTTCTGTGCAGTAGCGTCTTTTGTTTTTGGCCACCACACAAGAGAAGCATACGATATTTTAGGGCGTTTATGGATGTATAAATCCACATTATCATTTTTGGTCTTAGACCCCATTTTCTGCCAAATGTTTTTGAGCAAATCCAGAAAGCACTGGTTGCCTTACCGATCACACACTCAAGGTGAGCATTCCAGTTCAGTTTGGCATCCAGTATCACTCCTAAGTATTTAACCTGTACACTAAGATGGATCTTTAATCCTCCTAGCTGGAACGCTTTTAGACTAAACTTCCTTTTCCTAGTGAAAGGTACAATTACTACTTTTGCTGGATTAATGCTAAGGCCCTCCTTGATACACCAAGACTGGGTAAATTTTAGGGCCCATTGCATTCTTTCTGAAATGATGTAGTCAAATTTTCCCCTCACTATAATGACTATATCGTCTGCAAAACCTACAACCTCGAAACCTTTTTCCTCTAAGCTTCTTAGAAGCTCGTCTACACCTAAGGACCACATAAGTGGTGAGAGGACTCCTCCTTGGGGACAACCTTTCGTTGCCCATATTGTAATAGACGAACTTCCCAGCTCTGAAGTGATTTCTCTTTTTGCGAGCATGGTATGAACCCAGTTAATTATGTTCATGTCAAAATTTCTTTTCTTCATGGCACGAGCAACAATGACCGCAACAATGTCCCGTTTGAAGAATTCTGTAATGGGATAGCAATTCAGTGTTTTATCAACCAAAACAGCAGTTCTTGGCGTACTTTGATTTTCATCATAGAACAACTTACAGTCCTGTGTTTGAATACCCAGAATTTTTCCTTTATTAGTCCATGGCTCTTGAATTAGTACCACGCCCAGCCGACCATACTTCCATCACCATGACAGCGTTATAGTCTGGGATACTGGAACGCTGGTCATGAAACAAATCTACGGTGGCTGGGAGCCAGGGATTCCGATCGTGGCTCGGAAAGAGGAGGGGCCGTATTTCATTTCTGATACAGGCCCACAAAGCAGTCTCGATGGGTGGCAGTTATCTCCCTTTTTAGCGCGGTCTTTACGGCGACTAGCGCTGAGTGTTTTTGGCACCAATCGAGATTTGACTTTTTTCGGACGAAGCTTCGTCAAGGTGATGCCTGCTGTTCGACATTGCTCTTGCAGCTGTTATGAGACGAGCGGCGTTCAACATGCGGGGCACGATTATCAACAGATCCAATCAGTTTATCTGCTTTTCCGATGAAGTGGACATTGTCAGCAGATCATTTGAGGCGGTGGCTGAACCACCATTTTGGATTCCTAAATGAAGTCTGCCTGTTAAAGTCTGTGTAAATGTTACCACCAAAATCATTGTACCGGAATTCCCACTGTAGATCACGAACGTAGAGGACATCGCCATAGTCGGCGAGAAAAAAAACAACTTGTTCGTTGGATACTCTTTCGGGAAGATCGAAAAACTGAACATCTACTGCCCCGTCCTCCATCGTAATTCGCAGCTTGTGCGCCTTTCCGTCAAATACGAACTCGTGCTTGCCATCTTGTTGTTCAACGATCTTCTCGGCCAATTCAAGGTTGTTTGCCTTCACGAAGTTCTATCGCGACGAATTGTTGGATTTCGTCATGAGAAAGTTGCTTCGGAAACTGTGAATAGTCCACACGGAACGCATATTCGCGACGCGTCATCGCGAAATGTGACGTCCCGACGGAGGCGAACGCGATACTTAATGTGGCACTAGAAAAGAATGGCAAAAAAACGTTACGAGATAATCTGTGAATGTTTTCCGAAAACTGCTCGTCCGTATAAATTGACTGGTCGGTTTGAAAGTTGAGCGAGCGCTAACTGATCTGTTGATCGACTTCAAAGTTGCATATGATACTGTAAACCGAAAAGAGCTATGGAATATCATGGACAAGAACGGTGTTTGCGGTAGCGAAAGGGTTCAAAGCATTCACACCGCTTTCCATGCCAGCTCGACGCTTTCCAGCAGGAATCACATTCTGCACGAGGCTACTGTTCCATTCCAAGCGAAACATACGGTTATAACCGATTGCCGAGACAAATCGATGCCAAGATGGATCGAAAGCGAGACGAATCGTGAGCGAAACAACGAGAGCGACCATCAACCAATTAGAGATCACAATTTATTACCAGTATAATTTGATTTTCCACCGTCAGCTATAAAAGCAGCAGCTTTTCCCGTAGTCATTGTCAGTTTTTAAAAGTGTACCGAATAATAAACACTAAGGAAATTGTTAAACAAAGTGCTTGAGTAGAAGCTTTATTTCACCTCTTTCTGCGACTACCCCAAAGAGTCCACTATTCAGAGCGCGTTGATAAGAATTTTTCGTAGAAAGGGCCTGTGAAGGAAATTTCCGTCGTTGTGTTACCAGTGCACTATGGTCCAGGTCACGAATTTACGAGGAAACATGCTCCCAGTGCCTAAACTTGAAACTTTACAGCAAAGTGATGTTCTACAACATGGTTTGTATCACTAAGGCTTATTTTTTTATGTTTCATTTTCATTTTCATTTTCATTTTGCAGCAAATGGTGGGGCAATAAGAGCGCAAGTCAGTACAAAGCCGATGGTGAAGGAGGGGTAATGGGGAACTAGTCTATTCAGACCACATGAACTCCATGGGAAGGAAAAAGAATAGGTTAGGGTAGGTGGTTAATGTAGGGCGTTTTGGACCGGTTAAAAATGCTACAAAAAGAAAATCATAAATCGAGCACTTGGCACTGAAGAAGTCTGTAAGTCGCAGACGAAATAGGCCTATCTGTCAGAAGACAAGCCTGGAAAAAAAACATAATGAAAGTGATCATAAAATCGTTAATTTACAATTCTGCATTACAATGATATACGTCAAATCCCAAAAAGATAGAAAGAGCCATTCCCTGTAGTTCGTATAAGGTATAAATGTGACCAGGCTATTTGAGATGCCACTGTAAGTTTCATGTTGTTTTTACGCTGCATAGTTGCTATATCAAAGTAACATCTCTATATGATTTGCTATAATTTGAAAGTCGGCTGTCGTATACCGTATATATATTAATTATAATTTATGAATAATGAAAGAATTGCCACGGCAATGAAAACTGCACCTCCTGTCGTGTCTCTTAACTACTTGATGTCAGGCGTCTACAAACTGTTTCTAGCCTCCTCTAAGCGTAAATTGCGGCAAAGCCCGCCGGCAGCACACCTATTTCATTCTGAACAAACCCACCTATGACAAACCCCAGTGATACGATACTCTGAGTTCCTAAACGGACCCTCCGCATCCCACAAAACCACAATACCTATGGCCACGGTCCAGAAGTCCACTGCAAAGGAAATTCTATGACAAAGTTCAAACTACCACCTCAAACTGAATATTAAATGTTTTCAAAATTGAATAAATCTATCTACGATCAAATTTTTAGTGATTTGCGGCCCATCCCGCCAATATCACACTCAACCTTAGTGCCTTTAAACATGCATGCTACGACGCGGCTTTTAAATGGAGAGAGGAGCAAGTGTGATATTATCACTACTTTGTGTGGCTGGACCTTTGGCTCTCCCATGATGGTTCATTAGAGTAGAAGGTCATACAATGACAAGACCTAGCAACATCTATCATAAATCAGCTATCTCCAATGAATCATTTACATGAGATTAGGCCCTCCCACCAGCGTCCAGGTACAAAATCCAGCCATGGAGAGGGACTAAGGCTTATTTTTTTATGTTGGTTAAAATTAGGGTGGTCCCCATTTTCACGGATATACAAAAACTAACTTATGTATTTGCAGAAATAGACGTTTACGCAAAGCTTTAGCTCAAAAAATTTAATGGAATTTCCATGTATAAATTTTTTTGTAGCTTGAAAATTGTCCAATTTAGAACAATTTTTCTTCATCAACTTAGGGTGCACGATAAAAACTGTTTTTTTTTGCCCTAGCTTTTTTATTTCAATTTTAATTGTAAAATTGTGTTCAAACAAATTGTACAACTTTTACAGGCGCATATTTTGATGTATAAATTATCCCAAAGAATGTAAACGTCTATTTCAGCAAAGAAAAACGTTAGTTTTTGTATTTCCGTGAAAATTGTGACCACCCTAATTTTAATCAACATAAAAAAACGGGCCTTAGTGATACAAACCATGTTGAAGAACATCACTTTGCTGTAAAGTTTCAAGTTTAGGCGCTGGGAGCATGTTGCCTCGAAAATTCGTGATCTGGACCATAGTGCAGTTCAATTTTTTTTTGTATGGATCGTCACGTTTATCGATGGTATTGGATCGGTATGGATTCCTTAGAGGTATCGATTCCTGGCATAAAGACGCCGCGCAGTGAACGGAAAAGCCTTTTTTCACGGCGAAATTAATACCTCCTAGGGGTTACGTTTCCGAATCATGGTGTTTTGAACAAAGTGGTATCTGAATAAGTTTTCCATCTTTTGGTGATAATTTGGTAGTTCGAAACTTTAAGGGTAATGTCAAAAGCAAGTTTGTAGGGAATATAATTTCAAGCAACTTTGCTCTAGACATCATTTTTCTATCTCTTCATTCGACCATGATAGAGCTATTTTTCTGCTATATATATAAATGAAAAAAATGTCCGATTTTAAGCAGTCCCCGCTCGTCTGCCCCAGGAGTACCCAGGCTCATTTATATAGCATTATGTTCCTTGATACCCATCAAAACAAGAATTATATGATTTTTTGGCCAATTCTCGCCTAAACAATCATAAGGGCGAAAAGAAAAAATGCATATTTTTAGTTAAAATTACACGTAACTTTTGAATCACAAGCATTATAAAATGTGCGTTATAACGTTTTCTATATTTTGTTTGAAGACTGCTTAACCTTAAATGAGAAACAAGAAAGTTAGAATAAAAAAAACTCGTTTTTTAGAGACACCTTGATATAAAGCAGAAAAATAGCTCTATAATGGTCGAATGAAGAGATAGAAAAATGATGTCTAGAGCAAAGTTGCTTGAAATTATATTCCCTACAAACTTGCTTTTGACATAACCCTTCTATTGTCTTTTGTTCAAAAGTTAGTGACAGCGCCGCCCTAGCGGTAAAGTTTGGAACTACCAAATTATCACCAAAAGATAGAAAACTTGTTCGAATACCTTTTTGTAGAAGATATAATGATTCGAAAACGTAACCCTTAAGAGTTATTAATTTCGCCGTGAAATAAGGCTTTTCCGATCACTGTGCGCCGTCTGCGTTCCAAAAATATCCATATTGCAGGGTATTTGACAGCATTTCCCATTTTTACGATAACAGAAGCCGGCATTATGGATTCCCAAACGGCGCCGGACATCGATTTCCAAAAATATCAAAATTACAGATTTATATTTCTTTCAGTCGAGTATTATTACACGACACTGAACAAGTCTGCAAATTGTAGACGAAATACGCGTATCTGTCAAGATAAGCAATAAAGGTAGTTGAAATTAAATGGATATTACTAATTTTTAGTCTCATTTTCCAGTTACTAAAAAGCTCACGCTCACCAGGTAATTTGACAGTATATCCTAATTTTTACACTTCAAAATAAACTACTATATTGAATTCCAAAAAATATTTAAAAAAAAGTATCCATTTTGCAGGGATTTTGACAGCAATTTTCAGTTTTTTGCAGCCTGGAAGCCACCATCCTGGATTTCAAATCAGATATAGAGTAACGGCCTCCAGCTGACCTGTACAATTTTGTTGAAGATGGCATCTTCCAAGATGGCAAGGATCTCGGGATACTGCTTGTACAAGACATTCATTATTGGACTACATTCTACCAACCGAAAGGCCTTGACATACTGAATAACTTTGAAAAAGACAGTAACTCTCCATATGGCCAGGATGTCGAGATAATCCATGTTGGAACAAATTTATACACACATTTTGCATGCCAGCTAGTGCCACCTACTGAACCAATACCGACCTTATTAGACCACCTCGAGGTAGTTCTTGCCCTTTTTCAAGAAATTGCTTCAAAACACCATAATGTTCAAATCACTTGAATATTGTACAATGACTTTTATGACTTTAATGAGGACTTTAACGATCAAAATTCAATATGGAATTAACCATTACAGTAGACTATGAATAGATAAAAACTACCGGTTCTTTAGACTGGCTGGTTTCAGTTCTAAAGGGTGTCCCAGAAAAAATTGCATCACGGAAAAAAAACGCTGTAGAAAATTATCCATTAGGAACCAAGAAGACCCCGAAAACTTGGGTAGAAGCAGTTTAGAGTGTTTTTTTTTGTTGCATTCTTATCGTTGTCAGTTTTTCGAAAATTGGACAAAATGGCGTCACCCGAAAATCAATGTGGCGAATTGATTTTGCGCAAGCACCTGGAAAATCCTCAATCCTCTCATCGGGACATCGGAAAACAACTCGGAATCGTGCAGTCAACGGTGAGTTGTGCGATTAAAAGTTATTATGAAACTCTGAGCATCGAACGGAAGGAGAAATGCGATCAGAATGGATGTTCCGCTAATGATCAGGGTTCCAAGCATGTCGTGAAAGCGTTCAAGCGGAATCCCAATGCTTCGGTTAAGAATGTGGCCGAAAAGTTCAATCTGTTCAAGTCTTTCGTTCAGAGAGTCAAGGACCAAGAAGGGCTTCAGATGACAAAGTGCAGTTGGTTCCAAATCGTGAGGAACGGCAAAATATGGTGGGAAAGCCACAGGCCTGGAAACTTTTCTTTCAGATGCTGGAGAAGCCTCACTGTCTCATCATCCCGAATAACACATCTTCGTGCTTTTATGTTGAGTAAATTTCTTTATAACCAAATCTAGTCATATAACAGGATTTTCAACTGTTATAAAACTTGTGTGTTGCTTGGGATAGATGATGAGACTCACGTCAAGGCAGACTTCTAGCAGCTTCCGGGGCTATTGATTTTCAGCGCTCAGCACAAGTTTGATGTACCAGAGAAGCTAAGGAATCCGAAACTTTCAAAGTTTGCCAAGAAATAGAAAAGTTGGCAAGCGATCTGCTCGTGTGGCAAACGAAGTGCGTTGTTTGTGACTACCGGATCGGGGAGATCTACCTCAAGTAGTGTAAACAGAAACATCTGCTTCCTCTGTTGAAGCAACACGAGGGCCCTTCGATCTTCTGGCTGGATCTAGCTTCGTGCCACTATTCTCATGTAGTCCAGGAGTGGTACGAAGCCAACGGGGTCACTTTCGTACTCAAGGACATGAACCCCCCTAGCGCACCGAAACTATGGCCCATCGAAAAATACTGGGCTACAATGAAGCAGGCACTATGAAATCATTCCAAGGAGGTCTGAGTAAGACATGCAGAAAAAGTGGGGGGGGGGTTTCCGTACAGAAGAAGCTGCAGATGTTGTTTAGAATCTAATTGTCTAAAAAATTGGAAAGTATTGGTCTATTAGGTAATTTTTAAAGCGTTTTATCCGTGATGCAATTTGACGTAGGACACCCTTTACACTGAAAAAATATTTCACTTTTCTATTACTGGAAGCACATGTTGATATTTTCCAATACTCATATAAGTGGTTTAAACATGAACATCACATACAAAAAGAAATTCTACTTCACTAATCATTTAAATTTTACTAGACATATAAAATTCACTTGATCTTGCAAATTATTTGTTCCCCCTGTATCACATGAACGTTAAGTGAATATCTGGTGGATATTTTCCAATGATTATGTGATTTACTCCTTGGGTGCAGGAATGCAAACGTCGTCTTGTATATTATTTATTTATTTCTGTTCCCGATCTCAATCAATTTTTTGAGTTTCTACCAGAAAATCCGAAATGTCTGTTAATAAACATATTGTACATAGGGTTCTAAATCTGCCTAGTGCAAAAAGCTCAGGATACAACAAGAAAGGAGGATCAAACCGAAAAGGCAAAGTCAACGTTAGATCGATTCCAGGCTATTCTGCCTTTGTTCTTCAAATCTTGCTGGCATATAATCAGCTATAAATTAATACTTAAAATTGTCCGGAATTGACTGCTCGATTGTGTGATTTATTGCTCTGCCCTAATAAATGTTTGCATTCGTTAATCACTCCAGTCGGAATTTTTCATGTTTCCCAGGACGCACCGAGCCGGCGTAAAATTCCTCAAATATGTAATAATGTAATCAATTTTCTCTATTCCTGCCTCCCACTGCACCGGGGGAAAATGATAAGCTTCTTTTCGACTGTTAATTAATTTTAATCCCTCCACGTATAATTACACAATCCTGACCATTCATTCATTTAATTAGTCCATCACACAAATACCCCCACACACACAATCAAGCGCTCTCGAAAGCCACAATTATTGGAAAATTATTCCCCGTAGTATTTCCCGCCGTGTTCCGTCCTCCCAAAAGCCAACGCGGTCTTTCATCGGTGGCGGAGGAGGCGAAGCCACACAAATGTCATTCATCGTTCACCAACGCAGCCCCGAACTGACAGACTGCCACCTAGCATAGCACTAACAAGGCGAAGAAGAAGCAACCACACATAGATGGAACGTGTTCTGGATGTGTCATTTGGTAATAAATAATAGGAAATGTAATAGTCCGCCCCCCGATCCACATTCCCTCGGTCCGGGCACCGATCCGGGTTGCGTTGCTGCACAGGAATCGAACGAAGGAAAGAAACGTCACTATTCATCTACTTCGTACCCAGTTGGCTCGTCATGGATTACTTGGATGTGGGTGTGTGATGAAGGTGACTACAAAAGGGTTGGAAACGTGTTGCACCGCACCCACCCACCTATTTCTCCGGAGACTCTCCGGACATCTCCGTACAGCTCTCTATTCTTTAGAAAGGCATATGATTGATACTTATTGTTGTTAGCTGCTATCTGCAGATGCAGGCAGACAGACATACAGACAGTAGTCGTCTCCCGAAGGACTCTTGTAAAGCGACGAGGACGATTTGTTGTAACTAGGCGAAAGGACAAATCTGCGACCGATGTTTGCGAATGGGGAGCAGGGAACGGCAAACGTTGTCCATTTGACTGGAATTCAGAAACACTGAAACATCCGACTGAAGATGGATGCTACTCGAGCGGCAGTGCTGATTCGTCTTCGTCCTGAGTTGAGGTTCCTGAGACGGGCGGCAGTAATGGGCGATTTTGAATGGGAGGTAAAGAGTCATGTAAGTTTCGTGGCCCTGAAGCCGACACTTGCGAGTGGCATTCAGAACGTAAGGATAAGTCTTGAGAGACGAGATAATTAATTCAATCAAACATACATATGGTCAAGCTGCGTTTGCTTCCGTTCCGGGATGCTTAACTTTACAAAAAATCTTTGTTTTCGTTCCTTGACGTAAATCAAATTTTCGTTACATCAGTAAGAAAGGTAAAATTATTAATTTCAATGTGCAATGTTTGAGTTTGGTTGATTGATTCACTCTAATCGATTTTCAGAAATGGCTTGGACCATTTTTGAATGCACCACGACATTTATGGTGAGTCAAGACACACTTTTGCATTCATGATCAGTGTCGTAATCCGAGAATCCACTACAGTTAGAAAGCGCTCTAATATCTACAATCAATAGGAAACTAGTGATTTAAAATTGGCTCCCTGCTTCACAACCATACGCTTCCAAGAACACTATAGATAACCTCATTTTTGCACCTTGCAGTACTAGAATCTTTGTTTGTGTTTTGATTTGCTGTACTATGTTGACAGAATATTTGAGCTTGGAATATTCATTTAGCTTGGGACCGGTGCGCTGGTACATCCTTAGCCGAAAACAATTTTTCTTGACCATTCAGCCCACAATCAATATGAAACTAGTGATTTGAAATTGGTACACTGTTGCAGAACCTTGCAGTCTTATCCTTGCAATGCACTCTTGCGCTTTGCAGTACCTTTCGCTTCTAGTATCTTTGTTTTGTTTTGATTCACTTTGTTATTTTGACAGAACATTTGAGGGTGTTTTGGTGTGAGCTACGTTACTAGGGGTGAATCATTAATCTTGGAACCGGTGGGCATCCATTTTTTTCATGACTATCCAGCCGCTAATTCAGCCCCTGTTAAAATTTCTTGAACCTTGTATGAAGATCTCACCTAAGGTGGTTGACTGTCGCTTTAAAGCAGTTAGATGTTATTTTCTAAGCTGTCTTATTTTGTTTCTTATTTTTTTAGCCTGTTTTTTGATGAGAGTAGTCAGAAATAATCAGAACATTTCTTGGGATTATCGCGTATGTTCCATACCAAAAGTTTTACCAATGCTTTCTTGAACTTTTAGCGAAAATTTTTTGAGCTTACATCTTAAAAATATTACACGAGTTTACTAATATTATTATATTATATATGTTTTGTATGTATATATATATATATATAATAAATGTTTGCCTTTAAACAACAGAGTTTATCACTTCAATTAGCAATATGCTTTAAATTCCAGGACAGCTCTGAAGTTTTCTAGAAACTTTTCGGAAGTGGCTCCTGCACATAACTGAAGATCACCCGAAACAGTTACGTTAGTCTCAGGAAACGATTTACTTTTCTAATCTCTAGGGATTGTCGACTTATTTACTCAAATTATTCGACGTTCCCTTGAAAGTTGCGAGCAGTTTTCTTTATTTTTTATATGAACCGTTTAAGCATACCCGTAAAACTAGTTTGAAGTTTCATTACATTTTTGTAAATTATCTTAAATCACTGAAAGTTTTATTTTCAAACTGTCCTGTACTCGTTCTACCGTAAAATCGTGCATTTAAAAAACACTATCCAGAGTTTGTATTATTTTTCCTCTCAACTTTGCTTGGAAATTTATAGAAAATTCCTGGTTAGTGTGAGCTTTTCAGTGGAATACTAAAAAATGAGAAGAAATATTTGTAATTTCTATTACGCGTATTCCAATACGCGTATATGTCAAGATAAACATTGAAGGCAGTTCGAATTAAATCGAAGTTCTCAATCTTTCTTCTCATTTTCTAGTTATAGAAACTTGTTAGAAAACCCATCGATCTAATCTTTAAATCCCTTTTAATTGACCTTGAAATCCTTTGGAATAATTTCGTGGAGCAGTTTTTTAATATAATTTAAAACACAATAAGTTTAAAGTTCAGTATGTATTTGCCTAAAACAACTTATTGTAATCTTCCGGGATTATGGGCAAAATATCATTGCGAACTTATTTGAAGATCTTCCAGATTTTTTTTTTCTTTGAACAAATTATTGGAAGTTTCCTTTAGTTGATTCAGAAACAGTCTTAATCTCTCATTGTTCCTGCTCTGAGACCTATTATAATTTTGGTACACAGTTAAGGGGACCGTAGCCACTGCTTGACTGGTACTGTAGGGTTGTATTTATCTAATATTCACTCTAGGATACTCAACAAGTTTCTTTTAAAGAAATTCAAAACTTGTCTCAAGTTCATGAAGAACTTGTTCAACTTCCATGGTAACTTGTCTGTAGCTCCTTTCTGATAGTTGCATTTTAAGATTTCAAAGACATTTTGTGTAGTTTTCTATAAATTGAATACGAGGCATCTCTGAAAATTAATGTAGCTCCTTTGAAGTTCTCATGAAACTTATCGAAAGACGAAAGTCCGAAGTCTTCAAAAAACATGTCTCTCAGATCGTTAACCATTTTGGAAGTTTTTCGAAGCTTGTATACAATTTTCTTGGAACACATTAGAAGTCATTGACGTATCAAATGAGGATGAATACCTCAATCTTTATGAAAATGATCAGAAACATTCTCAAAACTTAAAAATACTTATAACTTATATTTATTCCTCTATAAACAGATCAGATAAGATATCATCCTATGCGTGGCTAGTACTAATTTCCCATAATACTTCCTCTTTTTTGAGACGCATTGAAACTTGTAAAGGGTTCTCTGAAATTGTTCAAATTCGTAATAGTTCTTTTGCTTCTTCTTCAGAACTCCCTGCACATCGCTAGAGCTTTTTTTTCAGAACTCGTATTTTGGACACTGACTGAAATTTCTTTGGAAAAAAGTTTACATAAGCCACGGAACATGTCTCGACTAAATGAAGAACACGTTACCTTTAAACCTGCATTAGCTGTTAGAAATTTTTGTGCAATTTACCACTTTTTTCCTCAAAATATATCCTATCTCAATTAGCATCTCATTGTTACCAAGAACTGATCTAAATGTTTAGATCAATACTGATGTTCCTTCTGATTTTTCAATACTTTGCACCAAAACTTGTCTGAAAATCCATGACAAAATTTTAAAATTAACTTGTAATTTGTGCAAAATAGCTTCCAAATATTTTCGAAATTCCCGCAGAGCTTAAACAAATTTGGTAGATGCTGCAGTCAAAACTAATCCAAAAATTGCTAGAACCTAACCCAGGAATTCTCGAAACTTGAAACTTGTCCAAAACTCCCTTTGGACACCCTTAGAACTTACCTAAAGTTCCTATGTAGTCAAACTTCGATTACCTTACAACTCATTAGAAAATTCTCTTCTGGTTGAACATTCTCTTGAACTTGAAATGAAACGTTCGCTTGGGGCATTAAAAAGTTCCCGTAGAATTGCTTTAAAATGCTTTTGTACCTTGTTCATAATTCCCTAATAACTAGTTCAAAGTTCACTTGGATTAGCCCAAAGTTAAGTTCAAACGTTTCCAAAGAACATTTGGCACATGTGGATCCCTAGGAACTTGTCCAAAATTCTCTTAGATCATATCCAAAAATCCCATGGACTTGTCTAAAGTTATATTGGAAGTTTTGACAAGTTCATTTATTCTTTAAACGTGTTCAAAGTTCCCTTGGAGGAATGAAAAGCTCATTTGGAGCCTCATATGAGTTCCCATAGAACTTGTTTCATTTGCTCTTCAAGCTTGTCCAAAACTCCATTGAATTATGCAACTTCGGATAATTTGGAACATTCCCTTGGAGCCTAGTAAAATTTGCCTTATATCATGTTTAAAATTCTTTTGAAGCTTGTCCCATGTTCTCTTGGAACTTGTCCAAAGTGGCTTCGGAATTCGTTCAAAGTTTCCTTGAAACTTGTTTAAATTTCCATTGGAACTTGTTTGAAGTTTCCATCGAACTTGTTCAAAGTTCCCTTAAACAGTGTTCAAAGTTCTTTGATACATGCCTTAAGATCCATTGGAAATTGTCCAAATTTTCCTTGGAATATAGCCAAAGTTGACTTCGAGCTTATACAAAATTCTCATGGAACTTGTTCCAATTTCCCATGGAACTAGTCCGAAGTTCTCTTGAAACTTTTCCAAAGTTCACTCGGAACTTGCCCAAAGTTTCTTTTGAATTTGTCTTGGAACTTATCCAAAGTTCCTTTGGAACTTATCCAAAGCTCGTTTGCAACATTTCCAAAATTCCCTTGGAATTCATCCAAAATGCAGCTGGCACTTGTTTAAAATTCCTTTGGAACTTTGTTATTTTGGGACTCGTTCAAAGTTTTCTAAAAGATCCCTTAGGACTTGTCAAAAGTTCCCTCTGGACTTGTCCAAAGTTGCATTGGACTATAAATTAGAAGAAAAATTAGTAATCTCCATTTAATTCCAACTACCTTTGCTTATCTTCGACATAGGATTCATAATTGCATTGGACGTTTGTCAAAATTCTCTTAGAACTTGTTTACTATTCTCTTGAAACTTGTCCAAACTTCCCGTATTTACTTTTTTTGAGAATGTCCAAAATTCACTTGAAAATTATTTAAAGTTCCCTCGGAGTTGTCAGAAGTTTCTTCGGAACTCTTCGGTGACAATTAATTTGCTCAAAATGTCACCTCCACTTGCCCATAGTTCATTTATAACTTGTGCAAAGCTTCCTTGGAACTTGCCCAAATTTTCCTTGGAACTTGTGCAAAGTTTGCTTCGAACTTGTCCAAAGTTTTCTTTGAATTTTTTCAAAATTCTCTTTAAAAATGTTCAAAGTTCTTTAACACTTGGCCAAAGTTCTCTTAGAAGTTTGGAACTTATCCAAAATTCTCATAGAATTTGTTCAAATTTCACATGAAACTTGTCCAAAGCTCCGTTGGAACTTGTCCAAAGTTTTCTTGGAACCTTTCCAAAGTTCCCTTGAAAAATGTTAAAAGTTCTTTTATACTTGTCCAAAGTTCCCTTGAAACTTGTTCAAAGCTCTCTTGGAATTTATCCAAAATGCTTTGTGAACTTGCTTGAATTTCCCTTGGACATTCGTTATTTTGGGACTCGTTTAAAGTTTCCCTTGGAACTTATCCAAGAGTTCCCTTGAGACTTTTCCAATGCTTTCTTTGGGACCTGTCCAAAGTTGCCTTGGAAGATTTCCAAAATTCCCTTAGAACTTGTTTATAATTCTCTTGAAACTTGTCCAAAGTTCTCGTGGAACTTATCCAAAGTTTTATTGGAATTTGTCTTAAATTCCCTTCCTATGGAACTTTTCGAAAATTCCGTTGGAATGTATCCAAAATGCACTTCGAAATTGTCCAAACTTCCCTTGAACAATGTTAAAAGTTCTTTGATACATGTCCAAAGTTCCCTAGGAAGTTATCCAAAGTTCCCTTGCAACTTGTACAAAATTCGTTTAGAACTTTTCCGAGGATCCCTTGGAACTTATCCAAAATGCTCTTGAAACTTGTTCAAATTTACCATGGAACTTGTCCAAAGTTCTCTTGAAACGTGTCCAAAGTTCCCTTCTAATTTGTTCAAAGTTTCCTTGGAATTTGTCTTAAATTTCCTTGGAACCTTCTTTTGAAACTTGTCTAAGGTTCCTTTGGAACTAGTCCAAAGATCCGTTGGAATTAATCCAAAAGCATTACAAACTTGTTCCAACTTCCCTTGAACAATGTTCAAAGTTCTTTTCAATTTTCAATCCAAAATGCATTTTGAACTTGTTCAAAGTTCCCTTAGGACTTTTCCAAAGTTGCCATGGACATTTTCAAAAATTCTCTTAGAACTTGTTTATTATTCTCTTGAAACTTGCCCAAAGGTCACTTGGACTCATGCAAATATCCCGAAGATTCCGAACTTTCGTTGGAGAATGTCCAAATTCACTTGGAAATTGTTATAAATTCCCCTCGGAATCGTCCAAAGTTTCATCGAAAGTCTTCGGTCGCATGTAATTTGTTCAAAATGTCACCTTCACTTGCCCACAGTTCAAAGCTTCCTTGGAACTTGTCCAAAGTTTCATTGGTACTTGTTCAAAGCTCCCTTGGAGTTTGTTTAAAGTTCTCTCGGAACTTGTCAAAAGTTCTGTTGTAACTTGTTCTATTGAAACTTGTCCAAAGTTCCCTTGGAATTTATCGAAAGTTCCTTTGGAGCTTCTCCAATGTTGCCTTAAAACTTCTCGAAAGTTCTCTTGGAACTTGAACAAAGTATACTTGGAACAATTCTCTTGGACCTTGTCCAAATATTCCTTGGAACTTGCGCAAAGTTTGCTGCGAACTTTTCAAAAGTTTTCTTCGAATCTCTCCAAAGTTCCCTTGAAATCTGTTAAGAGTTCCTTCATACTTGTCCAAAGATCCCATGGAAGTTATATCAAAGTGTTTTTCGAATTTTTTCACAATTATCTTGGAACTTATCCAAAATGCTCTTGGAACTTGTTAAGAGTTGCTCTTGGAATTTGTACCACGCTGCCTTGGAGATTATCCAATACTCTCATGGAGTTTGTTCAAATTTGCCATGGAGCTTTTCCAAAATTCTTGTGACACTTGTCCTAAATTTTTATTGGAACTAGTCCAAAATACCTTTGGAACTTGTCCAAAGTTCCTTTGGAACTTTTCCAAAGTTCCTTTGGAACTTTTCCAAAGTTCCCTTGGAGTTTATCCTTAATGCAGTTAGAACTTTTTTATTCTTCCCTGGGAGGTTTGTTATATTGAGGCATGCTAAAAATTTCTTTGGCCTAGGATTTGTTCAAAGTTCCCTTAAGACTTTTCAAAGTTACGTTGATGTTTTTCAAAATTCCTTTAGAACTCGTTTTATATTCTCTTGAAACTCGTTCAAAGTTTACTTGGACTTATGCAAAGATACCGAAGGTTCCGAATCTTTTTTGGAGAATGTCCAAAATTCACTAGGAAATTGTTCAAAGTTTCCTCGGAATTGGCAGAAGTATTATCGGAACTATTCCGTCGTACGTGATTTGTTCTAAATTTCGCATGCACTTGCCTATAGGTCATTTATAACTAGTTCAAAGCTCCCTTGAAACTTGTTCAAAATTTCCTTGGGACTTGTACAAAATTCCCTTGAAATTTGTTCAAAGTTCTCTCGGAACTTGTCCAAAGTTCGCTTGTATCTTGTCAAACGTTCTCTTGAAACTTGAACAGAGTCTCCTCGGAACGTTTCCAAAATTCCTTGTGCAAAGTTTGCTTCGAGCCTGTCCAAAGCTTCGTTCGAACATTTCTAAAATTCGTTTGAAAAATATTTAAAGTTCATTTATACTTCCCTTGGAAGTTGTCCAAAATTATCTTGGAATTTATTCAAAATGCTCTCTGAACTTTTTTAAATTTCCCTTGGAACTGGTCCAAAGTTGCCTTGGAGCTAATCCACAATTCTTATGGAAATTGTTGAAATTTCTCATGAAAGTTGTCCAAAGTTCCCTTGGAACTTGTCTAAAATTTCTTTGGAACTTGTCTTAAATTCCTTTGGAACTTGTCTAAAGTTTCTTTGGAACTTTTGCAAAGTTACCATGGAATTTATCCAAAATGCACTTGGAACTTTATTAAATTTCTCTTGGACCTTTGTTATTATGGGACTCGTTCAAAATTCCCTAGGAACATGTCCAAGAGTTCCCTTAAAACTTTTCCAAAGTTCCCTTGGAATTTGGCCAAAGTTACCTAGGAAGTTTTCCGAAATACCCTTAGAACTTGTTTATTATTCTCTTAAAGCTTGTTCAAAATTCACTTGGACTAATGCAAAGATCTCAAAAATCGCGTATTTCCTTTGGGGAATGTCCAAAGCTTACTCAGAATTGCCAGAAATTTCATCAAAACTCTTGCGTCGCACGTAATTTGTTCAAAATTTCACTTTCACTTGCCCATAGTTCATTTATACCATAGACTTACTCTAAGATCAGTAGGTCCCGAACAAATACGATTTTTTTCTTGGCTCAGTCAGTACTAGCACATCGGTCCTAAGCTCGGCTTAATAATGCGCTCCTAGTAATGAACTTACACAAACACACTCTCAAATATTTTGACAAAATAACACAGCAATTCAAAACAAAGGCGCAAATATCTACAGCAAGGTGCTGGCATTAAGGTGTACTTTGGACCGAGGGGTTCTACAACAGTGAAACAATTTCAAATCGCTAGCTGCAAATTGATTGTTGTTTATACCTTGTTCAAAGCTCCCTTGAAACTTGTCCAAAGTTTCCTTGAGACTTGTACAAAATTCCCTTGGAATTTGTTCAATCTTCTCTCGGAACTTGTCCGATGTTCGCTTGTATCTTGTGAAAAGTTCTCCTGGAACTTGAACATTGTCTCCTTGGAACGTTTCCAAAGAACCCTTGCAACTTGTCCAAATATTCCTTGGAACTTGTGCAAAGTCTGCTTGAACGTTCCCAAAGTTCTCTTAAAAATGGTTCGAAATTACCATGGAGGCTGATTCAAATTGCTTGCAGTTGTAAAATTTTGGACACCAAATAATTAGCAGCAAAAAATATTTACACTTAATTCAGCAAAGCCGATTGTTTATTTCACAATAATATAGTTAAATCATGTTTCTTGTTTCTGTAAAATTCTCGAACTTTCTGTGGTACACCTGGCATGAGGTTCCGTACGGTATTCTCAGATACGCCCGCCGTGACGATTCTCCATCTTTTCTAGAAATAATCCGTACCATTTGCTATCTTCCTAGCTTCGAAGAGTTTCCGCTTATCTAGAGCCCAGTACTTCTCTATTGGGTAAAGTTCTGGACAGTTTGGTGGATTGGCTGTTTTTGGCACGTATTCGACCTCTTGTGCCTTATATCATTCCAGGACGGATTCCGCAAAGTGACAAGTAGTCACATCAGGCCAAAACAGAGCTGGAGAGTCGTGGCTTCTGAAAAATGGTAGCAACCACTTCTGTAGCCATTATTTCTTGTACAGATTCTTATTTATAGTTCAGTAGAGACGATACTTTTAAATTTTAGAACACCACTACATATGGCCTGCCAAATCAAATACTTCTTCGGAAATTTAGACACATTCTTTGTCCGAGTGCTCGGCAATGACGTTCATCTGAATTGCAGTGCAAAAAGCTAGACCCGGAAGCTGTTTCAAGTCTTCGAGTACGTATCCCTAGTAGCACACTTGTTGCCATTCGGTTGAGATAACATAAATATGACATGCTAAGTCATAATTAAGTTACTACACCTAAGTATGATCATAGTGTGCTACTTGAGATGTTTCGTCGTCAATTATGATAGAAGATTTTTTTTTTCAAAAAATTGGTGTTAAGCTCCTTAGCACGATTCTTTGCAGAGAAGTGTCGCTTCTCATCACGATTGGGCCCCTGCTTTACTTTATTCAGTCTTTGTCTCTGCTTCACTTTTCGTACGTATGATTTTGACTTCGCAACTTTGCGAGCCACATTTTGCACAGAAAGATTGGGATTTTTCTAAATCATGGTTACCACCTGCTTGTCCATTTGTCGGGAGCATATTTTTCGATTTGTTCCACTTCTAAGCTTCCGATCCACAGTCAAGCACTGGTCAAATGATTTGCACACACAAAACACGGTACTTTTCCAAAGTTTTAGTTTCTTGGCAAGATCACGTACCGATAAATTCTGATTTTGGTACCGTTCGTACAAAATGTGTTTGCGTTTTCCATTTTACAGAATGTAACAAGAATGCAAACAGGTTGTTCCACAAAATAAAGTGGAGAGTTTCAACTGTCATAAAAGTGAAACATTTCAACGATCCGTGAAATAATTCTAAATCTACACTGAAAGAAAAGTGACCGAAATTAAACGTGGAAAAGCTTCAATATGTTCTTAAAACTGTTTTTTAAGAAGTGAGGTAAAGCTTTTTACCATTTTTCTCAGAAATTTAGAGAACGTTTTGAAAGATGGATAGCCATTTCAATAATTTGACCAGCTCATTTGATTAAGGACATAAGAAAACCGTGCTACTGATGCGAAGCTTTGTAGCATCCAGAGATGTCGCTTAGCGAAGCTTCATCAAAGTAAAAATTTGAGAGACTGACGCCACTTCTGAGATAAATAGATGGATAGATAGATAGATATAACTTTTCAGTTTCAGCTCTCAGCCGTCGCTTCTGGAAGGCTCCCAAATAAGGGATTTGTGAAATAATTTTGACATTTTCAATGCTTGGTCTACTATTTATAACTTAAATCCAAAAACAGGTTTTAATAGAATTTCCGAGCAACCCAAGAAGTTCCTAACAGCATTAGGAATCATAGAGAGGTGTTAGTGTGAAAGTTTTGGTAGTATTTGATGGTTGTTAATAGCTTTTACTTGTGACATATGAAAACATAAATTACTTTAAATGGAGATTACTCATTTTTCTTCTAATTTATAGCTAATTTATAGTAAGTATTCCACTAAACAGCTCAAACCCTCTAGGATTCACAAATTACTCATTTATCGATTGATCAGAGTAAGAAAAAAATTGAGGTTAGGTAGAACAATTCTCTATTTTGTGTATTGCGCAAGAAGGTTAAATATATAGTTTAGATAGAAAATTCTCACAACTCGACTTTAAGTACACATTGCTTTACTTGTTTCATCCAGATGAAACAGTATTGTTGCGACACCCCTAGTGTAGAGTAGCAACGCACCTTGTCACAACTTGTCTAAAGAATGTAAAACAGCTCAACCTTGCGTCGACTCGACTGACAGATTTCGTTAAAAGGATTGATTAGAAGATCAGTAGTAAACCGTGTTGAGAGATCGTTATTTTTTTAAATCAGTTTTTATTTGGTGAATTAATTAGTGTCTAGTTATACGAGCTTTATCGAAAAGTGCTACCAATCGTTGGTGAGAAAATCTAAAATGCTGTGAAGTGCGCTGAGATAGACACTTTGTATTACCCTAATATAGGTTAGCAACAATCAAAAACGCATTTTAGCCAGGTATCAGCCATCAATTTCAGTAGGAAGAGGATCTGAATTTGCAAGGTAGCTTCCCAAAAAACGGAATTTAACCTATGGTTAATAATTGAATTTAGAGGGATTCCATACAGAATGTGCCGGAAATCCCAAAAATCATACCCGATCATCATTGATTTGGATGAAACTTGGCACATGAGTTCGGTACGTTGAGGAAAAAAATTTCACTGGTGTTAAGATAATTTGGATTCAAGAGTAACTTTTGAGATGGGCGTATGTGTTTTTTTCCAACATTTTACTTGAAAAATCGTAGTTCAAAAACCATTACATTTAGAGAAAAACTTTATATAAAGGAATTGTAGGGAACTAAAAAGCCTTTCTTAAAAAAATATACACAGAAAAAAAATTTTTTTTTTCATCAAGAAAAATCAAAAATAATTACTAAAAATAAAATATCTAAAAAACATATTTTTAATATTTTTTTAATTTGTTGTTTGGAAATTTGAGAAAAAAAGACACGTTTTGAAAAAAACTCTAGGATGGACGCTCTTATAATAAAAAAGTTTTTCGAATAGCGAACTTTGGTGTATATTTCAAATTTTGGTTATTCATTCTTATAAATGAATTTTGATGTTACAATATGGTTTTGGAGATCATTACAAACAATAATGATGATAATGATAAACCACGTAAACGCAACCGTTTTCAAGATATTTCTGATTTTCTTTCAATAAAATTTCAAAACCTCAAAAAATACGCCCTTTTCATAAATTACTCGTGATATTAAAACAACAATAGCTAACGATTGTTTCTCTTGTGTTTTTAGCCTTTTTATAACACATGTATGTGCCTCTTACTTACTCTTAACAGCTCGTCGATTGAAAAAGCTTCACTTAAAGTTATAAGACAAAAATAATGAATTATGGTTGGATTTATATTTATATATACCATTTATTAGTCTCGGTCATTGATAATATTACATAAACATTATATAAACTATTGATTGCTTTTATATATATTATGAATCCTGCCTTCTTCGTCATTCGAAAACAGTTTTACAAAAACTTCGTTTTCTGAAATTGGAACGAATGAGTGGTACTTTTGTGTACCTGCAATCGTTTTAGTCTGTCAGTAAATTTCATTCCATTCTGCTACCCCCTGTTCATACTCTTCATGTGATACATAACAAAACGACATTTTGTTAAACAATCATCACTTTTTGGTTCGCCCATTCGAATAACTCTAATGCACTTTTTATAGAGGTGTTCATGTTGTACAGCAAGGCTTGCATATCTTGCCATTCGTTTTAATGTACCACCAATTGCATCGCAAGGTCCTTTACCGTGGGATTTGCGAAAAAATGCCATTCAGCATCAATATTGTATTTCTTTTAAACTTACAAAGGCTTGCAAAGTTCTTCCTATTTTTATATTGGGATGCTGCCCCGTCAGACATAAACGTACTTCATTTTGTTGCAAAAAGCTTATTAGTTTTGAAATAAACACCTGCACCGCAATCGTATCATGTTTCAACACTTCTGAGATAACAATGAAACTGATATTTTTAAGTATTCCAGATTCCGTGTAATAAATGACAAAAGGGTGAATAGTGGCTTGCTCATTACTCCAATAACTACTTTGAGACAGCATCTTGAAAAACAAATGAATAATTTTCAGAAAAATCACAAATTATTATTACTTCGCCGTCTTTAAGACAACTTTTTATAATCTCTCAAGAAACTAGACTGCTGAGATTTGACAAAATCGTGGGATACTAATTGTTCCAACTTTTCACAAAAATAAGCAATAAATTCATCAATTGGTTTAACAAGTGTCTCTAAACTACATCTATCAGTTGAAATCCATTGCTCAAAGATATTTCAACTAAACCACGTTTTCTAATTTGTCTGTTAAACTACTCTCAAAATCTGAAAAGCCTGGACATCGTTCGCATTCACGGAGGTAACAGTTTTTAGTTCTAGTTGATGAGCTACATAATATTTCTTCAAAACACAATTTATAATCATTCTCGAATGAATATTTTCTAAGACCATGAAGCATCAAGTTAATGTTCTCATGAGATAGGTGCAAACACAAATGTTATGAGAACCTGTGCTGCAAGTAATTTGCACTTTGGTCTAGTGCTGCAAAACTAAACCAACAACATTTGATGCATCTCTTGAAATTTAATGAAAGCTTCTCTTAATGAACAAACTAAAAGGCGCTTTTGAATATGAACCCTCTTACCTTCACTCCTCACTGAAACGTAGTCGTTCATACCAGGGGTTGCTCGTGTAATCTCATCACTGTCGTAAAATTGCAAAATTTGGTTTTTTATTTCCGGGTTCAGACCGTGTCCCAGCTTTTCGTTAGGGGCAGCTAAAACACCTTCGTGCTTTGCAAGAAATTTAGCTTGTGATACGATGTACTTGTTTGTTATTCCAAATTCTGCCATTACTCTTTGATTTGTCCAAGATTGTGGTAAAACCGAAAGTATCCTTACTTGATCGTCCCTCGAAGTTTCTGGATCAGCATACCGGTCGCTTTAGCTGCGCGATTATTTCGTCATATTCGGCTGCTTTCACTTTCAATTGTTCAGGTCATCCTCCTCCGCTTGATCCCCAAATATGTGTGTCCGAATGCCGTTTGAAACATCTTTGAACTTTTTGCGGGCATAATTTACGTTCAGGAACTTTTTAGCCGATATTGGCGAAACGTTGATTCCAGCTACGCCCTTGTTAAATAGCTCAATATTATGGCGCCTTGAATAATCTTGCACACTGCTATCGGATGGCACTGACATTAATGATATTGCCGATGGCGTTTCCTCGAGACCATACAAGTCTACTTGCCGTGATGTAGATGGTTGTGGATCCATAATGTTAGTAATTGATGGTTTCTCACTAGGCTCCGAAATTGCAGCATGGGATTGTTCCGTTCTATTTAAATGCAAACGACAATTATCACAAATCATCAAAGAAGTGTCCAAATGTGTTTTGCCCATAAACTTGAGTTTTTGACATTTTGTTCGGTTAATTTACGAAGGTTTTTTGAGCACCGTTTAGTAGGAAACGGCATACAACACTTCTTCATGTTAAACTCCATTTTCAGTTCACTCAGATAGATTTTACTGATGAATGCGACTATGTATGAGCATATATATTGGCTGTGGTACCTTTGGAAATGCAGGTATAAAACATCTCTGGTAGTTTACAGGCAGCGTACATTAGCTGTTTTTTATGAGAAGATATACCTGACATACGTTATAGCTGCTATTTGTCTACCTACCTTAAACAATATGTGTTACTTTCATCGCTACATCACCGAACTGTTCGGAGTGTAGTTTTCACACACTACACCCGACCTCTAACATCGTTGGAGCTTGGCAAAATAGTCAGCAGTTCGATTAATATGCTTCTTCTATATGACCCTCCGCATAATTTCATCATCTGTCCATTTCACACTTGTCGCTCTGCGACATCTATCTCGCTGTTACTTTCATCGCTTTAGCAAATTCGCTCCCTTCATTCTCTGAGCGGCCCGACCGATACAGCCATAAAACAATTATAAATATATTGATTGCAATATTAAAACAATAGTGCTATTTATCTTGTTCTTTTCAAATGAGTCTTCTTATCATCCTGATATCAAATGAAAAGAGGACATTAGAGTAATGTGAACGTTATAATATGAAGATCTTGGAAAATTTATCATTTCTGGTGGAAATCTCGATTAACTTAAGAAAAGAGCGAATTTTCTGAGGTTTTTCATTCTATTGAAATAAAATCCGAAAAATCTCGAAAACGGTTGCGTTCAGGTGATTTATTATTATGATCATTATTGTTTTTAATGATCTCCAAAATCATATTGTATAATTAATTTTCATTTATAATAATGAATAACCAGAATTTGAAATATGCACCAAAGTTCGCTCTTCAGAAAACTTTTTTATTATAAGAGCGTCCATCCTAGAGTTTTTTCAAAACGTGTCTTTTTTTCTCAAATTTCTACAAAACAAATTTGAAAAATATTAAAAAATATGTTTTTTTTTATAATTGATTTTTAGTATTTATTTTCGATTTTTCTTTATGAAAGAAAATTTTTTTTCAGTGTACATTTTTTACAAAGCCTTTTTAGTTCTCTACAACTCCCCATATAAAGTTTTTCTCTAAATGTAATGGTTTTTGAACTACGATTTTTCAAGTAAAATGTTGGAAAAAAACATACACCCATCTCAAAAGTTACTCTTGAATCCAAATAATCTTAACACCAGTGGATTTTTTTTTCAACATACCGAAGACGTGTACCAAGTTTCATCAAAATCGAAGATAGTTGAGTTTGGTGACCGACCGATTTGGCGTGGAATCAGTCTTTAAGTACTTAGGCCATCTTCATTTTGGATGTGTAATACAGACAATTCGACTACTTTGTTTAAACAGTGTGACATATATTTGTTGCACCTTTGAATACAAACCTTGATTTGTATTATTATTAGTTCTTTTGCACTTGAAAGTAAAGCTCGTGTTTTTGTTTTGCTCTGCTGAGGTTATGGGCCCAGCGAAAAACCCATAATTTTCGTATAAAAAACGTCGCAGTTTCTCGCGGAATGGAGGGACGAAGTGAGATCTCGACGAATAAGGCTGTTGGTTCTGGCAGCACTGCCGGGGCGAATACCGATTCGAAAGTCGACTGCTGAAATTGCCTCACCTGTCGACTCAACAGGCCTTGCAACTTGCTGGGCTGTCAAGCTGGCGGAAAGAGCATCGAGACGTCACCGGGACGAGAAATTGCCAGAAATCGCCATTGTTTATTCCAACCTCAGCAAACACGAGTGAAAGATAGTGATTTATTGAAAAGTATTGAAAGTCAGTTAAAAGTTAAAAATTTATTATAACGCCTACCTATTAATTTAAATTTATTATTCCTAACCGTGAATTGATTGATTAAATTATTTGCTACGTTCTGTAAGAACATAAAATCATTAAAATTAAAACATTAAACCTAATTGTAACCTACGAATCCCCTTAGGATTGTGTGCAGTCGGCACTACAAGTTACCCGGCATTAATCATTAAGAAGAAACCGATTTTTGTAAGTAAATTATGAGTTTTTTTGCCACCAACTAATAAACAACAAAATTTACAGCTTAAAGCTGCACCGCAGCTAGAAACACAACCACACGTTCTAGAGTTTGCGGGCTGCTAGAAAGAAGTCGGTCTCTGCATGCCGTCAGTTCGTAACATTCTTTAAGAAAAATCGACCTATTGAACCACCATGGAAGATATTGCCGCTGATAACACACCGAATACCCCCGTCGCCGTACAGTCGAGTTGCGTCAACTGTGATCGCCCGGATACCGCCGACGACTTCGTGCAGTGTGATACGTGCAATACGTGGTGGCACCAATCGTGTGCTGGTGTTACAGGGTCTGTGGCTGAGCGCCCGTGGAATTGCCGGTTGTGTTTTGTTGAGGCTTTGAGCATACGTACCACGTCATCCTCTGCAAGGTCCGCACGGCTAGCGTTGCAGTTCGAAAAGCTGGAAGAGCAGCGTGAAATGGAAAGAAAATTCCTGGAGGAGAAATACAAACTTCTGGAGGCGGAACTTGAGCTGGATGAATCCGCAAGTCAGCGGTCAAGGATGAGTAAACGAGGCAGCATCGTAAAGGTAAGGAAGTGGATCGGAGAAAATGCAGGTCAGGTTGTAGGCGGTTTAGATTCACTTGGGAACAATCAGCCTGATTCCTCGACGCTGCCACCAACAACACTCAACCCAGGCGAAGATGCTGCCTGCACCATCGTATCCGATGTTTCTATGAACCAGAACGAGCAGGTGTCGAGTCCGTTGAAGCATCCGTCGATATCCGCTCCAGTAAGGCATTTGGCACGAGCATCATCACAACCAACTGGAACATTACCCTCCGTACCGTCTAACCCAGGCGCACCTGGTAACGCAGGTACTGGTAGTGCACTCGTCCGTGTACCTCAGACGAAGCAGCCATTGAAACTGCCAGTCCCGGCGGTAAACAAAGGAGCGATTCCCAAGGTATTGCCGAACGTTTTGGAATCGACGCAACTGAATACTGGCAGTGTGCCCGTAGGTAAAAGGTCCCTTATCCCCCGTACAACATCCACCAGGTAAGCCAGAACAAACCTTACCCAATAACCAACCAGCTCAACCTAGAGTCGAGCACGAAAATCTTCTCCGCTTAATTAAGCAATTTGGGAACATGATCCCGACCCAACAAATACAAATCCCTCCAAGCAATATTATGCCCATAGCCACAGAGATACCTCGTACGTCTTTCCCACAGTCGAATATCGCTCCGCCATTCGGTAACGTGCCAACATCTATACCAAACTTGGGAGTTAATGAATATGTCCCCACCCCCTCGCAGTTGGCCGCTCGGCAAGTAATGCCTCGAGATCTGCCCTTGTTCTCGGGCAATCCAGCGGACTGGCCTGTGTTCCTAAGCAGCTTTAAAAACACTACGCTGGCTTGTGGATACACTAGTGCTGAAAATTTATGTCGGCTGCAACGCAGCCTGAAAGGCGCTGCCTATGAGGCAGTTCAAAGCCGCCTTCTTCTCCCGAATCAGTGCCCAACGTCATGGACACACTGTACTTGCTCTATGGGAGACCCGAGTTGCTTATTCACGCACTACTCGAGAAAGTTCGTTCAGTCCCTGCACCGAAGGCCGATAAACTCGAGACATTAATCGACTTCGGTATGGCAGTCCAGAGCCTCTGCGATCACTTGGAAGCTGCAGGTCAACTTGCGCATTTGTCAAACCCATCTTTGTTAATGGAACTTGTGGGAAAACTTCCAGCGCATGTGAAGATGGAGTGGGGTACGTACCTCCGAAACTTTCCGGAAGTCAACCTCAAAACGTTTGGGAATTTTATGTCGAATGTGGTGATATCCGCGAGTAAGGTGACAGTGTACAGTGGTATAAGTGTCAAGAGTGAATCCGGAGAAAAATGGAAGCCGAAACATCGAGGAACCATCAACGCACACTCTAGCGAAACGGAGGAGGTGCGACAAAAGGAGATGTTGTGCTACGCATGCAGGAGACCTGGACACCGGTTGCCGGATTGTGGAATGTTTAAGTCCCTATCGGTTGAAAATCGTTGGAAATGCATCCAGACCAACGGACTGTGCCGAAACTGTCTGTGTAGTCACGGCAGGAGAAGCTGTAAGCGCACTGGTTGCTGCAGAACAAATGGCTGTCAGTATCGCCACCATCCTCTACTCCATGCAGTGAGAACCAGCACTCAAGTAAACCGTCCACCCCATGTGTCATCTGGGGAGAATCACACTCATCGGCAGATGGAACAGCATGTGTTCTTCCGTATCATTCCGGTGACACTCTTCGGCACAGATACAGTTATCAACACGTTTGCGTTTCTCGACGACGGATCATCATTAACATTGATTGAAGAGAAACTAGTGGAACAACTGGGCGTTGACGGTGAAAAAGCAATACGTAACTTTGGTGCTTCGTTCAGTTACGTATTGCTATTTGGTTTGGTGATGGTGAGATGTGTACCTTGAAATTTTCATACCACAGTTTTAAAAACAGTTTCAACGATCGCAAAAAATCACTTGAATTTTAGGTTTCAAAATCCAGTCCTAAATAGTCTATCATGTCAACATTGTGATAGGTGAGTTGCTTCATGCGAAATGCTAGGACAGTCCGAAGAATTTGTTCGAAAGACGAAAGACTTTAATTTTTTTTCTAAGATTGTTAGCAAGTTGGTTTAATTTGCTTTTTATGTGCAAAAGAAATTTGAATGTTTAACGGGTACCAACTAAAAATAAAAGTATTTTCATTTGGGTTCATCATAAATGCATACAAATAACAATCGTTTGACAAACTTCGAAAAGTATTGCAACACACACTTGAATAAAGAATCACTACAAGAAAGTATCGACTCATCTAAAACGAGAAAAAATAATATTATTATAGCTTAGATATTTCGAACCTTCATCAAATTTTAAAAATGTCAAGGAACTCCAGTAGATGGAGAGTATTGTTCAGAATTTCAGAGAGTATTTTTGAACGAGTTTATATCGTGATCCCGAACAGCTAGTAAGTTCGAAGTTTGGATTCACATATGTAAATATAAAAGTTGATCTACCTCAAATCACTAGCAAACTTAGGCCCCAACAGCATCCTTACTGTTGGTTTAAATCGGTCTTTAAATTCGATGTTTTAATGATTTTCTGTATCCTGCTGAAATAAACCACCCTCACTTGTAGGTGGCCCCAACAGCATTCTTCTTTACTTCTTTCTTAGCGTTTTAAGCTTATTGCTTGCTCTCAACTTGGTGTTCTGAATGCACTACCACGGTTATTAATTAAGAGCTTTCGATGTCAGCTACAATTTTTGCATTAGTATGATTGTGTGGCAAGTACAATCATACCCTATGCCCAGGGAGTCGAGAGATTTTCCTTAACCATGTTATTGATTTGTAGCCACGCCTTTACCGACTGAGCTAAGGGAGGGTCCAACAGCATCCTTACCGTTGGTTTAAATCGGTCCTCAAACTTGATGTTTTACGTACTTTTGTATTCAGCTGATTTAAGCCACCCACACTTGTGAGCGCCAACAGCATCCCTACTGTCTGTTTAAATCGGTGCCAGCATTTGAATAATTTTACTGTGCATCTCTGTACAGAGAATATATCGGGAACATAGTTAAATATCTTGTTCGCTACCGACGGCAGTTGAAATCAGCACTCCCCAACGATTTCTCGTGGATGTGCAGTGGACTTCGCGGCTTCCTAAAAGTGAGCACCACGTCAACAAATTGCTACCCATTCCCTACTTGACCCGCATTCTGGCGAGGTCGGCGCCGGTATTGTCTTTGTTGGGGATTACCAGTTATTGCACATTGAGGATGTATGTTAGCCCCAAAAATCATCTTTTGATAGTGTGCTATAACAGCTGATCTAGCCAAGGGGTTTCTAACAGCATTGATTACTTGTCACTTCCCCCAAAGTTACTCTGATTACTCAGTGATTACAAAGATTATTGTGATTACTGATGATTACTCACGATCACTCATGATTACTTGATGATACATACGCTTTCGTTTCCAACTGGTCCCAGCATCAAATGATAGGAACAATCTTGTTTTAAAATACGTATCAAAAATCTGGATTTGGTAGCTATGGCCATCAGGAATTTGCTAAAACTGGAAAAAATGGTTTATTTCCGACTTAACATAATCTTGAGCACGACAAATCACGAACATTGAACCGTCGAAAGCATGACTTAGGTGCAAAAACTAAATAGTCGATACTACGGGTCTCTCCGGAGGACATTCTGGTGGCCATTGAAGACCAAGATGATTTATTTCCGATGATCAATGATTAATTTCCCAGTTAAAATAACCACCTGCATAACGTTCAAGGACCTGCATAACTGGATATTTGTACCTATCATTTGATACCAACACAATCGGAATCGATCAAAAATTGGATTCCTGGGACCAGGATCGAAAACGTATGTTAGGGAAGTAATCAAGAATCACGCATGTAATTATAAGTAATCATGAAGTTACCATAAGTAACGATGAGTAATCATAAGTAATAATCTGTAATTACAATAATCTTTGTAATCACTGTGACATCCAATAATCACGCAAGTTATCATAAGTAATCATCAAGTAATCATGAGTATTCATACGTAACCGTCAGTAATCCCAATAATCTTTGTAAACACTAAATAATCAAATAACCACACATGTAATCATAAGTAATCATCAAGTAATCATGAGTAAGCACAATAGTCTTTGTAATCACTGAGTAATCAGCGTAATTTTGGAGTAAGGGACAAGTAATCAATGCTGTTGGAAACCTGTTGAAAAAAAACCTTAATTTATGAATTTGCAATAGACATTTGCAGATTAAAATGTTTTGTTTTTCTTTTCATTATATTTTGCTTAAGAAATTATTGTTACGTTTACTGTAACGTTTCAGTTGAAGTTCCTAATAAGTCACTAGTGACGATTGATTTCACTATCGTTTCTTAAATTTTATATGGTGTCCGAAGAATTGTACGGTATAGCGCGGCGGATGCGCTATATAAAGACTGGACCCGGAAAAAATGAGACACACAAAAATGATCACCAAAAATTCATTCTAAATCGGATACTTCTCAAATTTTCAGGGATTCAATAACTATATATTAATAACTATATATAATGTTTTGGCATAATTTATTTATTAAATTTTCTCCCCCAAGCTGAATGCTCCTACAATTTTTTACAGTATACTGTAATTTTTCACCGAATATGAAACAGCTGAACATTCGGTAATCGATTCGGTAGTTTTTAAGTTTTACAATACGTTCAGTAAATTTGACTTCGCTACTAAGCTGTCAAAATTTACCGAAATATTCTGTAAATTTTGCTGAACGATTGGTAACGCGAGCTGTCACATTTTTACCGAAAATTCTGTAAACATTTTACAGTTGCTCAGTAAAATTTACAGGTTCGTTTGTAAACAGGGTTTTATTGATTTTCTTTCTTGATTTCATTTCCTGTTCATTGTTGTTTAATTAGATCATTTATTTGTATGTTAATCAGAAAAATAGGATAATCAGCTAAACAAAACTTGGTTATTATTATGATTTTAATGGAAGAGTTCATGATACCCGGTGACAATTTTGTGCTGAGGCATTCCGAAATGTTCACGGAAATAAGCAGCATTTGGAAAAATTCAACAGATGTGTAAAATATCTTTCGAATTCCCCACCAAACGCTGCTGCAATCGGATAATCCTTGGGATAATCCTACAATTCCCTGTCGGCGAATATGGCTACGGTCCCGGAAAGTTTCTGTCCATTCCTCCAGTTTGGGCACTAACTTTTGGCTGCACCGTGAAACTAAGCCGAGCTGACCAACATTCAACTTTAAATGGCGGGAAAAGGCCGCGTTTGACAGCAACGAATAAATTTACAATCTGTTCGGTACTTTTTTTACAGTTTATTTTGCAAAAGAATAAATTTACAGTACATTCGTAATTATGTTTACAGTGTTGCGGTACTGAAGCAATTTACAGTTTCGATCAGTAGTTTTTCTACAGTTTAACGGCAGTTTTCTATAAATTACAGAAATACAGTATTTTTGATTGCTGGAATTTTGTGAAATGTCATTTTTTACAATACGTTCGGTGAAATTTCGGTTTTACAAACCGAGTTCAGCAAAAAAAAAGTACCGAGCATAATTTTGGAAATTTGGTGTGTAGCTCTTCTTGTTTCGAATGCATCTTGAAAACTACTTGACAGATCACAATAAAATTTTGCACACTAAACTAGTATTA
>JASCZW010006838.1:0-81167 GCA_034211315.2 Aedes japonicus | reverse complement strand
GAATCGATGTGGTATGCGCCAAATGATTGCAAATGTTTACGAACTAGCTGGAGGTTAATGTGACATGGGATATCGATTATATTAGAAAAGTAAACACTTTACTTGTGCACCTTTCAAAAATATATACTAAAAACTGGAAACACTTTTTTAAAGTTTCACTGGCAAATGCGTGCAGATTCTTTAAAATGCAATTTCTAAAAGCTTATCTTGAGACAAATAAAGGCATATTCGTATGCGACTTGCAGACATCTTCATTGACTTCTCTGCCGCCGTTAGTATTAGTAAGCAGTTTCACTTATACAATCGTTTTGCTGGTTGAAAATAAAAAACAAACCGTTGTCAACCTGAACATTTTGACAGTTGATCTCGTGGTTGAAAACAATAAATAAATCGATCCTATACGTGTAAAGCAGCACCACGGAACGGAAGGGCAACTTAGAACGATTCAATGAAACGAAAAGTGAAAAATTTTGTTATGTAAAAAGTATCTCGATTTTATTCATTTCCACTTATTATATTTTTACAGTGTTGAAGAAACGTCAAATCAACTGGTATAAGTGGTATATTTGCTGCCATATGATCATCACAGTATGCTCTGGCTACTACAAGAAAAAACAACAACACTTCATTATGTGATTTTTCCATTTTATCCTGCGATAATCTCATCAAAAAATACTATAACTAATTACACCTGTGAATTGTTGGATGCCTTTCTACAATCTGATGGAATAAAATGTTCGGAACACACGAATATATGGTCGCTAACGTGAACAATCGAACTAATTAACTACACTTTAATTGTTGTTGTTTTTTTTTGTATTCTCCTGTGCGACGATCTTTGATGACCCTAGTAGCACACTTGTTGCCATTCGGTTGAGATAACATAAATATTACTTGCTAAGTCATAATCAAGTTACTACAACTAATTATGACCATAGTGTGCTACTTGGGGAAGTTTGTCAGAAGCAGATCATTTCTCATCTCCATGCAAAGCTCTAGGAGGGAACGGTAATTTATTGCTAGAACGAATAGAAATGTTCTAGCAATAAATTAACGTCCACTTCTAGAGCTTCGCATGGAGATGAGAAATTATCTGCTTCTGACAAAGATAATTAACTACAACCATTTCTGCCTGTTTTCAAATCCCCAGAAGTCCAAACTATGTAGTAATTTTTCGTTTTTACATTTATAATACATTTATTGCTAGTGCAAAAACAAGAAAGCATTGTTTGCTGTTGTGCTGAATCAATTAGAAATATCAAAAGTTTTTCCCCGCATTATTCTCTGTTTTTCCGTGCTTCTGTTGCGAAAAAATACTTCGAGAAATGGCATTGTGGTAGAGGTAATAGTTGAATGGTGATATTGCAAATAATAATAACAACAATTGTAACAATTGTATAAATGGCAATATTTTGATTGAGTGATTGGTCATGAACGTGTTAATAACTGCACGGAAAAAAATACGTGCCCGGATCCGTGAACTGCAGTCATGAATTCGAGAACAAGCAAAAATACACCGTGAACTGAATCACGTAATCATGAACTAAATCACGTTTTAAGGTAAAAATCCTGAAAACGGGAACTAGTTCACGGTCCGTTTTCATTTTCGTGAACGCTTTTGTTTCTGTGTATTAAAAAGGCTATTAACGTAGAAGCGTGCACAAACGAGATCGTAGTAGGTGCATGTGCATGATCGATTTAGTTATTTGACGGATTTTGTATGTAAAGCACAGTTGCGAAGGATCGAAGCTGAAAACCTCGACCCGGTTACGACAGGCATAACAAACAAAATCAAGGGCTCTAAAATACACACATAACAAATACACAGATGACGTCATTACAATAATCAGTTGGGAAAACAATAAGTGTGCAATATAGAGCGCGGTGAATTAATGTCAATAGATCTCTATCTCTTGCTGTACAGAACCGCGATTCGCAAAGTAGCAAAAGCTGCTAGTGTTTTTATGTATTTTCATTTCAATCATATATTTTGCTATATTTCGTTTTAGATTGAATGCTTGTCTGCGCTCTTAAATTAATGTTTCATCCCTTTTTTTCATCGTCAGAATACCCGAAAACGTCAAATAAAACATTTGTAGATCATTTAAGCTACGTCCGTGTTAATATATCAAATCAACACAAGTTCAATACACCAGTTGCTGATCAAAAAAAGTTAGAGTGAAAATAACATTCATTCAAAAATATTAATGAATTTCAAACCTATTTGGAATAAAACCATTAGCTTTGCCAATCAGTTGGTTTTAATAACCGATAACATACCTCTTATTTTGTTATGAGAGTTTCCATGAGCTTTATGAGAACCTTACGTTTCCAATCACGGAGATAACTTAGTACTCAGACACCACTGTTACTAGGAACTAGGAAGAACGATACACAGAATAAGCAGTTATAACGTAAATAAAAGAAATAACTTAGCTTACTTAAAAGATTTTCATTAGAAGATTCCGTTAGAAGGTTCGAACAAATTAACAGAGATATTTTTGCAATAGTGCTTATTCATCAATGCCAATGCTTAGGGACGACGCTATTGTGTGCTAAAGTCCTTAAGTTCTGAGATTTTGCGTAAATGTATGTTCCAAATACCCGCTTCGCAAAAAAAAAAAATCACTTCACTGTTTAATTTACTACCCTGTGAATAATAGGCAAAGACAAACAATAAGACATGCCCTTGCCAATACTTCTAGCAATATCATCAAGTATATTCGCAAAAATGAATAGGAAAAAAGTGGGTTTGAGTTATTTAAAATTTTAGTGTTATCACTTTTTTGCACAAAAAATATTTATTTTTGTGTTATTTTTTTTCAATTCGGTTAATTAATCAATTTCAATTAGGTTAATTAATTCAAGCTACAATTTGTAAATTAAGGTTAATGTTGAAATGCATACGTCAGTTACAAATTTAATTGGGTAGTTTAATCAATAAACAAATGTCGGTTTTTATATTCCGTTAAATTAGATTTATTTTGTGAGCAAAAACGTATGTAAAGCGATCACATAGACGATTCTTCACAATTTTCTAATAAAATAAAATAAGTTTATTAAATGACACTAAAAAGATTAAGTGGCAGTTAACTCATAGACTAACACTTACACCAGTAGGACCCGAACAAATACGATTTTTTTCTTCGCTCAGTCAGTACTAGTACATCGGTCCCAAGCTTAGTACCAAGCCTAATAATGCGCCCCTAATAATGAACACACAAGAACACACACTCAAATATTCTGTCAAAATAACACAGCAAATCAAAACAAAGGCGCAAATATGTATAGCAAGGTGCTGGCTTCAAGGTGTACTTCAGACCAAGGGGTTCTACAGCAGTAAACCAATTTCAAAACAAAAGATTTCCTGTACATTAAAATTCTAAAAATTTTGGAAATACTAAAGCTCGTTTCACTTTCACTTTTTTTAACACTATTTAAAAAAAAAACTTTTTTGAGCGTATTAGTAGAACGATTGTGATTGGGAAACTAGGAGAATTTAAAATTTAACACTTCATTTGATCACTTTTTAAAAAACAAAAAAAAATAAAACCTTGAAACACTTTTTCAAATTTTTGCTAGTAAACGCGAACAAATTTCTTTTAATTCTACGTTGAGCTTATCTTTTGACAGATAGGCCTATTTCGTCTGCTACTTACAGACTTCTTCAGTGTCGAGCACTCGAAGTCAGTAAGTGGTAGACGAAATAGGTCTGTCTGTCAAAGATAAGTATAGTAGAATTAAAAGGAATTTGTAGGTTACTAGAAAAAAATTTGAAAAGTGGTCTCAAGGTTTTATTCGTTGTTTTAAAAAGTGATCGAATGAAGTGTTAAATTTTCAATTTTCCTAGTTTCCCAATCAAAGCTTCTTTGTTAAATTCATGTGGAGAGTTTCGTTCAAATAAAAAAGTCGATTAAAATGTCACAATTATAACGCTATTCTGACTGGAATTGCTCCTGATTGGCTTCACACCACTCACTATTACAAACGCGGCAGGTTATACGTGTTATATCAAATTGCTTATTATTTTCAACCGTGGATCCAGCTGTCAAAGTGGATGAATAAAACAGGTGTTTGTTAATTTAAAAGAAGTATTAAAGTCTGAATATAGACTTCTCCAAATATTAAAGTGTGAGGTGAAAGGGTGTGATATATATGGTATGAAAAAATCGATGTACGTACACCTCGAGTAACATGTTCACAGAATAGAAGAGTCAGAGAAGTTTCTTGTAGATCAAATCATAAATAATATCTATGTATTTATATTTATATATTCGTTCTGCCAGGAACAAACCTTCATTTAAGTACCTTGTTACTTTATACTGGCAGGCCTAAAAATTTAGTCTAAGCTTTGAGCAGTTAAATTATTTTCCGTGTAAAATGTGTGACCTCAACCGCAAGATGTCACGACTAAGAGCTCTCAGACTTCATCAATATTTGTCGTTCAAGATATACTTCCGTTCTATAGCAGCACGCCAGTGTTTGTGAGATCGCTCGGAGAGAACCTAATTGTAGAGTGTTCGACTTACCGATGCCATCTCAGTAGGTCTTACATTTACATATTTATAGTATGTTTTTGTTTGTATATGTTAACCAAATGGACAGCTTGAAGTGATCACTTGAAGATGGGTTGAAGGGGAGGGGGGGGGGGGGTATTAAATATTCTGATGTTTCCAAATGTAGCACGTAGTAAAATGTCTCTCGTTTTTTATTTATAAACGTGATTGGAAAGCTGGTAAATACTCTCAAAAACGCGGAGAAAAATAGGCAATTGTTATTTATTCTGACATTACATCAAAATAAAATTTAATCAATGAATAGAGAACGGTACATAACCCTATACAATATCAAAATGTCATGTTAATTTCGGTGCCCTGAGACCGACAAGTTCAAGCGTCTGTTAGCACATCTTTTGTCGCCTTGCGTATGAGTCAGTTTCAGAAGACATATTTTTACACGAACTCTTTGTTTACCTTCCCCATCATTTTACAAACATGAATTACGTCTCGTGTAAAATTTATAATTTCTAAGTGTAAAACCAATATTACTTTCATCAAACCTTCCTAACATAAGGTATCAATCAAATGTTATCCATAAAATGTACTAAATATTCAAAACATAACATATAACGGAGAAAGGTAGGGACCATCAAGGCACCCGAATGAAACTATTTAGATAGGAAGCATGGCACTGCCTCCTCCCTGTTGTAATATTTCGCGAAACGAGGGCAGGCTCTTCGATCCCATCTATTGCGTTTATTCTGTCTATCGAGGGCTCAGTTGTAGTGTTGTGAGTGTGATCTTGCTTTTGGAAGGAGCTTCTCTCCCCTACATTCACGGGAATTTTCGTAATTGCCTCTGCTTACGGGCTCACCCAAACGTTTTTTGCCCTTCATACAGGAGCTTGATGATCAGAATTCAGATTAAATCGTCATTGTATCTGTGAGTTTTTGTTATTGCCTTAGTTGTTGAGCGTCATACGCTCCCACGGGTGAGACAGGGATAACTTGTCGGAAGATGATTCATATTTGCCCTGTACCAAGTTTGTTACTAGTATTGTACAATTCAATTGAATTGGCAGAAATAATCTGCAGGTAAATGAAATATTTGAACATAGTAGCATATATTGTTGTTCATGTTAGTTATTTTATTTATTCGTCAGCATCGTTTACCATTGTCTTCGAATATATGTTCACGAATAATCGGTTTAAAACGCAAACAATCTGTACCCACTTTCAACATACATGTATCGTGAATTATCTTGCATCCAAACCGTTGGTTCGTTGGTTACTTCATGAAATTTTACGACCACTGATCTCACCAAGGGAAAAGACTTGTATGAATTCAGTAAAAATGGGAAAGGGACAGCTATCTGAACGTCGGTTAAGGAAAAAAGGGTATCAACCATCGGGGCCGATTATGCCATTTAATGACCGGGTTCATAAGGTCGTTGAACTTTCTAAAGTAGTTCAACAACCTCCGGTTAGACCTGACTACTACACGAGGCCTATCTGAGTACTCACGGAACTACACTCGAACATATTGTCCTGGACCGTGGAGTTACACGGTAGTGGAATTTGGTTCTTTGTTGAAGTCGCGAATCGGAATTGAGGTAGTTCTTTCAACGGACACGAAGAATTTTAGGGTTTTATATTACGTTTATCTTACCTTTCCCTGGCTAGGAAATAGATTCTTGTTTTGTGCGGTGGTAAGTTGTGCGTGTGATTTTGTCAGGAATAGAAGGTTAATTTTTTAAATGTGTGTGCAAAAAATGTAGTGTGTCTCATATATATGAACAGCCATTGAACGGCTTCTCGAACAGGTTTCCGGAACGAGATTTGAACCGGCCGTGCTGACGACCCCATGCAGCAGCCAGCAACACGAAAACCAATTTACTCATCAAACACTTCATTCCACGCTCCACCGGCAAAATTTTTGGGCATGCGGAAATCGTTTTTTATATCGAAGGGGTTCGCACCACAATCAAAGCAACCCGACGCCGCACTCGATTCCCATCTGTCAATTCCCGCCACCCTTTGTTCGGCAAATTGGCCGTCGTTCGTAAAACGATGGAGGCGAAAAGAAGTTGCGGAAATTCACACCACCTCATCGATATCGAAGTTGTGCCGGGGAATTATTAAAAGGATCGTCGGTAAAGGAGAGTCAGCAGACAGTTAGTAACCCATGCGCAAGTGAACAACATATTGAGACACACACACTACCGAACATATACAGCTAGGAAGTAGAAAATCCGCACACTCAGGAGTCATTAGACAAAACAGGGAAAGAAACAAAATGTCAAAAATCTAAGTTAAATATAACAAATTATAATTAAAAAAATGTTGTTTAATTGTTTCCACCGCCGACATTATATGTCATTTTGTATTGACATCATGCATTACGTGATGTTCACACAAAGACTGTATTCGATGAAATTTGGACACACGCAATTGTTTGTAACTTTTTAGCGTGTGGGTAAAAATTATTGAAATTTTAACTGAATATATTTCATTGTGTTGTGTCAATTGTGTTATGTGTTTCGTGAAAATCGGTCGAGTTATTTCAGTGATGGCTTCGAATGAAGAAATAGTGCGCCAACAAATTTTGGGCACTCACTTCGAAAACCCAAACGCTTCTCATGGATGAATCGGAAAACAGCTCGGAATCGCACATTCAACCGTATCTCATGTGATCAAAACGTTCAAGGACCGTAAGATAACCAAGCGGAAAAATGGTAGTGGCTAAAAACGTGGCACATCAAATCCGGAGAAGGCCAGGATGATATTGAACCAATTTAAACGTTATCCCAACATTTCGATCAGGGATGTTGCGAAAAAGGCGATAGTTTCAGTTTGTTTTGTGCAGAAAACAATGAAACGTTCTGGATTATATGTGTAGAAGGTCCAGAAAGCACCGAACCGGAGCGATAAACAGAACTCGGTGGCTAAAACTCGTGCAAGAAAACTGTACAGGGAGTGGCTCACAAAACCGTTCAGCATTGTGATGGACGATGAGACCTACATTAAAGCCGACACCAAACAAATGCCAGGACGGGAACACTACGTCGCCACCTCTAAGTTGGCCGTTCCGGAGAGTGTACGGAAGAAGAAACTGTCGAAATTCGCCAAAAAAATTCCTTGTCGGGCAAGCGATCTGCGGATGTGGCAAAATGAGTCAGTCCTTCATCACCTCTGGGACCGTCAACGGACAAATCTACAAGGACGAATGCCTCCAAAAACGACTTCTGCCCTTCTTGAGATCTCACGATGGCCCGACACTGTTTTGACCGGATTTGGCATCTTGCCACTATGCCCGGCCCGTCATAGACTGGTACAAAGATAATAACGTAGTTTTTGTACCAAAAGACGTCAACCCTCCAAAAAACTCCGGAACTTCGCCCAATTGAAAAATTTTGGGCAATCATGAAGGCAAAACTGATAGGAAATGAACTTGAACTAAAGAAAGTGTGGATAAAATTAAGTAAGCAAGTCGGTCGATCATTGCCCAAAATTTGATGAAATGGGTCAAGGAAAAGGTGCGGGCATTTGGATTGGGAGAAGAGGTTCAATAAACCAATGATGTCAAAACTTAACCATTTAGTAGTACTTTATTTCCAGAAAGTTTGAAAAGAATCGGGCTCAAGAAAAATTTTTGGTGACCCATTTTGTGTGTCCAAATTTCATCGAATACAGTCTTTATTCAAAGTCGAGATTCCTATAGTATGGATTCCTGGATGCCAGATTTCTATAGGACTGTAGATTGAAGTCATTCAAGCAAATTAGCTTATGAACCACCATCAGTCTGCTTAAAAGCTTTTCTGCTTCATATTGGGATTCCAATGTCTGGCTCAATTGAATAGAGCTGGAATGTACCATTATGTATGTGACATATTTTTCTACGATGCAGTTCTCATTCCGAAGTAACATTTCCAGGAACAGACAGCTTCATTAAGTTTTATTAATGTTTTATGAAAGCCACTAGAAATCTATTTGGTTAGAAGTAAAAGGAGCAGTAAAAGGTGCCAATAGGTTTCAAACTTTAGTCAGGTGTATGAGAATTTATACAGCTTCTTTACAACGATCTTAATACCTTGTCTTCTAAAGTTCATTTTACTTCTACCAAAGGTTTTATGCTGACTTTATGAACTCGTAAATTGCATATGTGAAATGCCGGGCTGATTCGAATTAGCTTATTATGCTCAGTTGAAAAAGCATTTTAAAACGATTTTGCCTCCAGTAAATGCATTAAACGGCAAATAGGAATTGAGGAAAGTCACCAAAATGACCAAATAGTTTAATAGTAGCCATTGTGAAGATAATTTAGCTTTTTGGCAAAACTGTGATTTCTTCCAATCGCCATATTGGAATATATGAAATAATTGAAATGTGGAAAAATAAATACAAAAATTTTAAATGCAATGCAAATCCGAGACCAATTGTGGCATTCTTTTAGATAACCTTATTGAGTTCCATAAATATTCAAACTCAGTTTGTTTTGGATATTTTGCTATCAAACAAAAATGAGTACAGAATCGAACAAAGCAGAGCAACAAAAACCAACCACGATATCACCGTGAAGTTTGACAGCTGTGGCCATTTGACCCTATACTGGTTTTGATGGGAGCCTATAGCTTTTATGAAGGTTCTCAAGTGGTCATAACATCTTTCACTAGAACATTTTCAATATCTTTGTGGTCTTGTAAAGGTTTTATTAATTTGTTTTCACAAGCGTCTAAAGAGTGGACCACTTTGTACACATTTCGGCTTTAAAGATGCATAGAGGAAGTGTTGGTACACAAAACAATTTTGAATGAAGTTTTATCAACAATGCCGGAAGGAGTGCCATACGGCTAGAATATAACTCAGATTTTTACTTGAGATATTTACCTCTGTTTCAGTAAATCCTTCACAGAAAGAGAGTTTGAATTTTCTTTGCGATGTAAATATTGAGCATGTAAAATTGCATTTCTTTCCACATGAAGCAGCTACTTGCATGAAATATTTGTGTTGAAGAATGGCTTTTGTGTACAACATTATCAGCATTGTATGGAATATCCCCGAACTTAACACGATTTATAATGATAATTTGTATGCTTTGTGACGCTCCATTTATTTGCATGGTATTGAACAGAAATTCACACTACTTTTTTGAGCTGTGTTCAGGCCCGTTTAGCTGCAATAATTCGTCCACAAAACATCGCACTTCTTCCACCACTGAGTTCCATTGCAGATGTCTTTCTCCAATTCGACATTGACAATTCATTGAAAAAACGGATCATTGAAATTTAATCCTCCGTAGAAAATTTGTTCATCGCAGCAGGCAGTAAAGACTAATGACCTTTTTCGTACGACGCCGCCTACTACGACGAAATGCTCCGCAGTCACACCGGCACACACATCGAGTCAAGTGCCATGCAACCAAAAGTGTTGTTTTAATAAGTGAAACTCGTGTTATGGGTGCAATTATAAAGCCTATCCAAACGTGCGATAACAATCTAATTTTTGTACACCCCGACACACTCACGACTTTACGGTTCGCGTCCGTGGAAAGTTAAAGTACGGTAATTGCCTCTCCCACTCGCTCCGTCCTTGGTTTCAGTTTAAAAGGGCTGAACTCACACCCTATCCGGGCGGTTAGGCCCATGCGCTCAGACCCGAACGCGTGAATGACGTGAGTGATCTACTAATTGCATGCCATTATTTTTACTAGTGCTGTGAGTCAAACTACCAGGTCTGACTTCACACATACACACACACATACATACACTGACATCGTGAGTGATGGAAATTGCTTTTAAAAATCGTTACAGGTAAAAGTTTTAATAGCTGCCTGTTCCTCGCTGGTGGATGATAATTGGGCCCTCGCGCGTTTGAAGCAATTTTGAAGATGGTTTGATCTAGTTTTGACTTGCTGTAATTTAGCAGTGGAAAATTCAGAACGGGAACACTCTTCAGCGTTGGCAATGGAAAAAAGAACAAAATTTTTAACAAACGTTCGTTACGGAGTGGAGCTGATAAGCGTGGAGTGATATTTTAATAACACAGTAGGCTACAACTGTTTTTTTTTTGTTTCTGTTGAATTGTCGCCGTAGCCTTCTTGGACTCCGAGAAAGAGTGAGAGCCAAGTCCCGGCTTTAGACTCGCTCTGATTATTCGTCCTCAGCATGCAAATTGTGCATGAACATGAAAATATGGAATTAATTTTTATGACTCCTCCGGTCGCAACGGCCAAAGGGACATCAAATCCGTTCGAACTTAGAATCCGGTGGCCATGTTTTTATGACGGCCCAGCGGAGCAAGTAACATAAAAATTGTTGTGCTGTGGCTGAAAGGGGCAGACGTCACACCGTCATCCATAAACATTAGAGACACAAAACAGCGGGTGGCCAACATGCTTCTGGGCCTCTGAGGGAGTCGGTCGATGGTCAACCCAGGGGGATGTTGGTGTTTTTATTGTTCTGGCAGGCAGTGGACGGGTTGTATTATGATTGTGGATGAGCTGTACGTGAGGTAAATCATGTAATGAAAATTCATTACGGAAGGCCGGTTCCTCGGTCATTGGGAAATTATGGTCATTACTGGCCTGGCGCACTGTTCCTTGAGTTGTATGATGACTCACTTTTTGTTTTATTTTCTAGTCAAGGTGAACGGATGTTGCTCTCGATGGAAATTGGTTATTATGCAAATTTTAAAACAACTCAATTCCGAGAGGTGAAACTGAGCAACATGCTAGGCACGTTTGGGTTTGAAGTTTGCTACACGAATTCATATTGCAGTTTGAGTTTTGAGAATTTATAAGTCATGGCCCACTTAGTGATGGATCAAACTCTTTTGCTTATTACAGCGCTCCCAGTGGACGTTTCCGGAAGCTTTTGACGTCTTTTTATTTACAATAACAATAACAGTGTATTTTTTAAGTTCCTCATACGCTCTCACTTTAAAGGCAGGAGCCATGCAAGAGAATTGTACCAAAATAATCGTACAATTTCACATGGAAAATCTACCATGATTTGCGTCGAAGTTTCCTATAGTGTTTAATGTTCACGGTAAAGGCGCAGCAAGAAATCAACACCATGCTGGGGGTTGCTGACCTCAATTCCCGGTCTGGTCTAGGAATGTTTTGTCAAGAAAAATTTCTGTACTCCCTGAGCATAGAGTATGATTGTACTTGCCACACAACAACACTAATGAAAAATGATATCTGGCATCGAAGGCTCTTAATAAATGTGTCGAGAACTTCTCTGAAGTTTTGAGAACTTATCTAAAGTTCCCAGGAATTTTTGGAAAATTCGTGAAACATTTTCTGAAGTCGCGTGAAATGTTCTGAAGAACCGATTTGAGAACTTATCTAAAGTTCCGTAAATATTTATAAAGTGTCGACTTCTCTAAGGTTTCGTGTACTTCACTGAAAATCCTGAACTTGTTTGAACTTTCACAAATTTTGCTTAAAATTGTCTCGTTAGATAGAAGGACTTCTCTGAAATTCTGAAGTCTTCTCTGAAGTTCCAAGGACTTTTCTAAAGCTCTGAAGACTTATCTGAAAATCCATGAACTTCTTTTAAGTTCCCTGAATTTCACTAAAGTTAATCTCTGAGTCTTATCCGAACTAATCTGAAGTTTTGGAATTGTCTGAAGTTCATGGAATTGTCGAGGACTTCTCTGCAGTTTTGAGAACTTATCTAAAGTCACGTGATTTTTTTTTAAAGTGTCGAGGACTTTTTTGAAGTGTCAAAGACTTCTCTTAAGTTTCATGTACTATTCTTACTATCCGTGAACTTATTTGAACATCCGTGAATTACTTTAAAAAAAAATCTCATAAGATCCAAGGATTTCTCTGAACTTCCAAGGAATAGCTCCGATAAGCTCCAACAACTTATCTGAAGATCCGTGAACTTCTTTGAAATTCTTCTAGTTTCACTGAAGGTAATCTCTGAATCTTATTCGATGTTTGCTCTGAAGTTCCGTGAACTAATCTTTTGTTCTGAGGACTTCTCTAATGTTCCATGATTTTTTAAAATTATCGATCGAATTTCTGAAGTTCTGAGGACTTTTTTACAGTCCAATGATTTTTTTGAAGTACTGAGGACTTCTCTGAAGCTCCACGGACTTCTCAAAAAGATCCGAGAAACTTTCAGAAGACTCGTGAAATCTTCTCTGAAGTCCAAGAACTCCTATGGTGTTTCTTTCTGAAGGTCCGAAGACTTTTCTAAAGTTTTTTTTTGTATAATCTGAAGTTCAGAGGACTTTTCTGAACTTTTGTGAAATTTTCTGATGTTCCAAGGACTTCTCTGAAGTTTTGAGTATTTATTTATAGTTTCAGAAACATCTCTGAAGTTTTTTGGACTTCTCTTTTGTTCTCTGAACTTCTCGGAAGTCCTTTGAACTTTTCTGAAGCTTTTCTAACTTGTCTGAAATTTTAAAGAGTTATCTTAGGACTCAAGTATTTCTTAGAAATTCGAGAGAGTTATCTGAATTTTTTGGGACTTTTTTGAAACTTTAGAGCATTACTTAAGTTCTCGAGATCTCATTGAAGTTTCCTGAGTTTACTTCAATTCTCGAGACTTTTATGAAGTACTCAGAACTCATTGAAATTCTGTCAACTTCACTTAAATTCAACAGGCATCCCTGATGTCCTTGGAACTTTAATGAAGATATTGGGACTAAGATTATTTCCCAGAGACCTTCAGGATATCAAAGAGCTTAAGAATGTCCTCTAAATATTTTTTCAAGACTTCAGGATGCTCAGGACTTATTTTTTAAGGTCTTGTGCTGATCAATAGTTAAAATCCCGTTGTACTTATAATCTATATACCAATTTGCTCAAAAAATATTTCCAAGTCCGACGGATTGTCAAACATTAAAAAAAAGACCTCTGCATATTATAAGTCTTCACGGCGAACAGCGATGAATATAGTATACCAGCCATCAAAGTGCTTCCTTGTCTCAGTCAATTGCTACAAAACAACACCATGCTGGAGGTGCCTTGTACTTGCCACACAATCATACTTATTCAAAAATGGTATCTGGTATTCAAAGCTCTCAATTAATAACTGCATTTCCTCAGTCTAGAATACTCAACAAATTGGTCGCAGTGAGGACGTAATGAAGCCAAGCAGATGAGCCAAGCAGCACGTCTGTCAAATATTGTTTCATGATACGAGATTGCTCATCAATTACTTCATAGAGCTGAAGAATATCAAAGATCTTGGATATGTTCGTTGAATATTTTCTTAAGACTTCACAACGATCTGGAAATATTTTGTAGATTTAGTGTGTATCATCCATAAGTGTCACGTATCTCTGATGTTGTTTATGTTACCAGGTTGGTCAGAAATTATTTCAAAAACCTTCAGCATACCGATGATCTTGAGATCTATCTGAAGTTCCGAGGCCTTCTCTGAAGCTCAGTGAATCAATCAGAAGATCTGAGGACTTATCTGAAGTTCCTAGAGTTCCTTTGAGGGTTCGTAACTTTTCTGAAGTTCCAAGGACCTTATTGAAGATCCGTGAATCTTTCTGAAGTTCTGTGAATGTTTCTAATATTCCAACAATCTCTCTGTTGTAATGTTCCGTAAACTTTTCTAAAGTACCGTAAACTTCCCTGAAGTGCCATGAATTTTTCTAATGTTTTGTAAACTTTTTTATAATTTCATAAATCCCTTTGAAATTCCATGAACTTTTTAGAAGTTTCGAGAACTTCTTTGAAGTTTCGATAACTTCGATAACTTCTCTGAAGTTTCGATAACTTCTCTGAAGTTTCGTGAACTTCTCTGAAGTTCCGAGAACTTCTCTGAAGTTTCAATCACTTCTCTTAAGTTCCGAGAATGTTACTTAAGCTCTAAGGATTCATCTGAATTTCCGTGAACTTCTCTTTAATACTGTAAACTTTTTTAAGATTCCGTGAGTTAGAATATGATGTTCAATTTTGAAGTTCGAAGAATCCTTCTGAAATTCCGTGAACTTCTTTAAAGTACCATGAATTTCTCTAGTGTTTTGTAAACTTTTTTAAAATTTCGCTAACCCCTCTGAAAATCTGAAAACTTCTCTGAAGTATCATGAACTCTTTTGAAGTTCCAAAAACTTTTCTGAAGTTTCGATAGCTTCTCTGAAGTTTTGATAAATTCTCTGAAGTTATGATAACTTCACTGAAGTTTCATGAACTTCTCTGAAGTTCCGAGAATTTCTCCAAAGAAAGCTTCGAGAATGCTCATAAAGTTCTGAGAATTCATCTGAAATAATGTGAACTTCTCTTTATACTGTGAACTTCTTTAAGACTCCGTGAATTAAAGTTTTCTGAAGCTCCGAGGACTTCTCTAAAAATTCATATACTTCTTTGAATATCCGTAAATTTCTCTGAACTCCCAATGACTTTTCTAATGCTCCAAAGATTTATCTGAAGATCCGTGAACTTCTTTGATGTTCCCTGAATTTCTCTTAATTTAATGTCTTAATCTTATCTGATGCTTTTTCTGAAGTTTTTTAACTAATCTATAGTTTTGAGGACTTCTTTAATATTTCTAAAGAGTCGAGGATTTTTTTTAAGATACAAGGACTTCTCTTATGTTTCGTGTACTTCTCTGAATGTCCGTGAACTTGTTTGAATTTTCGTAAATTTTGCTAAAAGTTGTCTCGTAGGATCTCAGCATGTCTCTGAAGTTCTGAAGTCTTCTCTGAAGTTCCAAGCTTTTTTCTTAAGCTCCGAAGATTTATCTGAAGATCCGTGTACTTCTTTGCAGTTCCCTGAATTTCTCTCAAATGTTTCTCTTAATCTTATCCGATGCATTCTTTGAAGTTCCGTGAACTAATCTGAAATTCTGAAGATATTTCTAATGTTCCAAGAATTTTTTTGAAGTTTCAAGGACTTCTCTAAAGTTTTGAGGACTTTCCTAATGTTTCATGATTTTTTCAAAAGTGTCGACGACTTTTATGAAGTTCCAAGGACTTCTTAAAAAGTTCCGAGGAATTTTCGGCAGATTCGTGAAACCTTCTCTGATGTACCGTGAACTTCTATGGTGTTTTTTTCTTGTAAAATCTAAAATTCGATGGCTTTTCTAAAATTCTATGAAATTCTCTGAAGTTTCAAGAATTTCTCTGAAGTATTGACGGTTTATCTATAGTTTCGAAAACTTCTCTGAAGTTTCGCAAACTTCTCTGAAGTTTCGCAAACTTCTCTGAGGATCTCTGAAGTTTTCGTAACTTTTAGAAGTTCTCAGAACTCAACTGAAGATCTTTGAACTTAGCTGAAATTCTCGAAATTTCTTGAATTTCTCGGAACTTCTCTGAAACTTTCGGATTTAAAGTTTTCGGAACTTCTCTGAATTTCTCTTAACTTCTATGAAGTTCTTTGAACTTTGTTACTAAGGGGTCAGATGGTCTCTCTTTCAATGCCCTCGATCCCTGATCTAAGCCACCGGGATCATTAAGGGTGGACTAGCATGAGCTTGAGGCCTTTTTGTACTCAGGGTCAGCTTTTTGCAAATCAAGAGCCCAAATAAATACATCACTGCCCGATTTCTATTCAATTTATGTTTAATCGACTCACAACTTTGAGGTGTTTGTGTGGGTGTGTGTCGATGTGCTTACTGGCTGCTGAATCTAGGTGCGCGTGATTCCAATGATTGGTCGGAAACTGCCTTCGTTCGACTTTGGAGTAGTTCGGGTTGATCGTGAATTCTCGGATGGTTGTCGTTTTTTTTGGTGGGTTCTATTGGCTGACCGTATGTCGAAGCATGAGAGTTTACTCGCTCAAACTAAGAGCTATTGAGTCCTAGTCATCCAAAGTACAATGTGCATTAGTTCAGGAATAAATAATTTAAGGAGCTAATGGGTCTGTTTCATACAATTGTAGGCTTGAAATGACTAAAAGTGTACACCGGTTCTTCTCGCTTGGTTGGTATTTAAAGCATTTAGCTCAAATGGCTCAACTTGTTGTTCACGATGACGTTCGATGTAGTAAAGAGACCAAGCCTTGTGACAAATGTACCCAGTAGCTTACCCTTTTCATATGCTCTTTCACTCTTTATGCTTCCTTTCCAAAACTCGCGGCAATGCTGTCATGCAGCAGATTTAAGAGTATTTTGTATTGTGTGAACTTAACTCGTGCTTTTATAAATTTTGTTTATGTTCACCATTATTTTATTATTTTATACAAGGTGCACATACTTTTCAATATCCTTACTCATACTTATTTAAATAGACATAAATAATTTCTATTAATATCAAAAACAAACATCAAACTTGTATATAAAACTAAAAACATAATCATAAACTACTTTTGCTATTCGGCAAACTTCTACAGATTTTATGTTTCAACGGTAACAACTTTTCTGCAGTTCTTTGAACTTTTCTGAATTTCTTTGAACTTTGAAGTTCTTTGAACTCTTTAGCAGTATTTTGAACTTCTCTGAAATTCTGGAGAGTTATCAGAAATCTCAAGGAGTTTCTCGAAATTCAAGAGAAGTTCTCGAGATCTCGCTGGAGTTTCCTGAGATTTGTTGAAGTTCACTAAGTTTTCGGAACATTTATGATGTACTCAGAACTTTTATGATGTATTCAGGACTACATTGACTAACTTGTTTAAACTTCACTGTTATCTAAGGGATATCCCTGCACTTCTTGAAACATCACTGGAAATATTGGGACTTGTATGTAATTCGAGGCACTTTTTTGAGGTTCTATGGACTTTACAGAAGTTTCAAGGAGGTCTCCTGAGTTTCGACAACTAAGCTGAACATCCATGACATTCTCTGAAGATCCGTGATCTTTTCGAAAGTTTCATGAGCTTTTCCCCGTGAACTTCTCTGAAGTTTCAATGCTTTCTCCGAAATGTTGTGAACTTCTCTGATGTCCTACGGACTTCTCTTAAGTGTCTGAATATCCGTAAACTTGTTTGAACTTCTGCGAGTTTCTCTTAAAATTGTTTCAGATCCAAGGACTTCTCTGAAGTGTCAAGGACTTTTCTTAAGCTCCGAACACTTACCTGAAGATCGGAGTTCTTTGAAGATCTCTGAATTTCTTTTAATATAATGTCTCAATCTTATCTGATTTCTCTGAAGTTTCATAGACTAGTATGAAATTCTGAGGACTTCTCTAAAGTTACTTGAATTTTCCTGAAGTGTCGAAGACTTCTCAGAAGTTCTGAGGGCTTTTCTAAAGTTCCGTGGATTCTTCTGAAGTGTCTGGGACTTCTCTGAAGTTCTGATGACTTCTTCAAATTTCCGTGAATTTTTTCAGAAGAGTTGAGGACTTTCCTGAAGTTCCATGAGCTTCTCAAAAGTTCCGAGGATTTTTCTGAAAATTCGTAAAAACTTCTCTGAAGTTCATTGAACTAGGGGGTTTCTTTCTTAAGTTCCGAGGACTTTTTGTTACATTTTGTTACATAAGTTCCTTTATAGAATCTGAAGTTTTGAGGAGTTCTCTGAAGTTTCATGAACTTCTTTAAAGTTTCGAGAACTTCTCTGATGTTTAGAGGATTTATCAATATTTTCGAAAACTTCTCTTAAGTTTTGTGAACTTCTCTGAAGTTTTCGAAACTTTCCGAATATTTCGATTTTTTCTGGAGTTTTCCTTCTGAGGTACTCCGAACGTTTTTGAAGTTATTGAAACTTCCTCAATTCTTCAGAACTTTTCCAAATTTTTCGGACCTTTTCTGAATTTCTAGAGAGTTATCTGAAGTCTCAAGAAATTCTTAGAGAGTATCTGAAATTGTTGGGACTTTCATAAAACTTTGGAGTATTACTAATGTTCTCGAGGTCTTACTGAAGATTCGCTTAGGTTCACTGAAATTTTCAAGACATTTACTAAGGAATGCATTGAAGTTTTTTCAACTTCACTGTTGTTCAAGCGATGCCCTTGAGGTCTTTGAAACATCACTGAAGATATTGGGACTCTTTTGTAATTCAAAGCACTTTTCTAATGTTCTATGGCCTTTACAAAAGTTGCAATAAGGTCTCTCAAGTTCCGACAAATAATCTGAAGAGCCGTGTAGTTCTCTAATGTTTCGCCAACTTCTATGAAAATCCGTGAACTTCTTGGAAGCTCGTTAGCTTTTCGCAGTAAATTTCTCTGAAGTTCCAATGGTACCACTGAAACTCCGTAAGTTTCGAGGAATTTTCTTAAATTTTAAGGACTTTTGTGTAGTACCGAAGACTTCCTTGAAGTTCTCGAAAGTTTTCGAAGCAGTCTGAATTCTTGGCATTTTGCTTAAGTTGTGCATATGAGCGCATAAAGTGATTCGATGATTTCATAAAATGCTGACTAGTTCTGACTCAATACCCAAAGGAGCCATGATTCTATTTCACTATCGTCAAGATACATTAAGAGCCTTGTTGTCAAGACGCGTCCTGCGGTGGGGCTGAATTCTTAATTTTATTATCTGATAATTGATGTTGCTTTCAAAACCAAACTGCAAAAAAAAAACTAAATGCGATAGAAAATTTGTGTCAAAAAGAGTGCACTTTTAAATCCATGTTTGATCAATCAACCACAGCTGCTTATTACGCGTTTAATGCAAAAATAAAACATTGACATAATACGTGATCTTAAGAGACACTAAATGTTAATTACTCATAATATAAATGTAACTGTCATGTGAAGCCTGTTCATCTTAAATTTCGAAGACTTTTCTTACAGTGTAGATTTTTATTTATTTCACGGATCAATGAAACGTTTCATTAATATGACAGCTGAAACTCTCCTCTTTATTTTGTGGTAAAACATGTTTACATTCTTGTTACATTCAGAAAAAATGGCGTCGAGTCAAGTGAAAGTGACCAAACTGTCCAGAACTTCACCCCATAGAGAGTACTGGGCTCTAGTTAAGCGGAAACTCTTCGAAACATAATGGTTGAGTTACAGCTAATTTAAGACTAAGTTGTACCAAAACATTCAAAGTCAAATAACTCCAGAAACTTGAGATTTGACCATATGCGTAGAACATTTTTTTTCATCTTTTTCATCAAATATGATCCCATATTGCCCCTGAAAATATTTGCGCTAAGGAACACCCTGTAAAATCACATCTATTTTCCAAAAAACACTTGTTTGTTTCAATGCGTGTGTCATGTTTGTGTTCGTTATTGTGTACCTGTCCGGAGACTAGAGATTTTTAGTATTTATAAGAGATGAATATGTGTAGCTCAGTTTGTGTATGTTTTAAAATCTAGAAATTGCTACATAATCGACTTTACACTTTTGTGTGATAAGAAACATTAGGATGAACAGAAAGAAAGTGTAGAGGGCGAACTCCTCAATTGCCAACAGTCGTTTCGACTTCTTTCACAACCTGCTCCCGGGTCGCCAAACGCAACGCCTAGCAAGCCCTCCTTTGGACTAAAACTCCAAACGACCAAGTTAAATGTTTATCGAAATAATAAACTGCAATTGAATTCACAAACTGATATCCAATTGCTCGGATCGAAATTCAATATGAGATAGTTTCGGTCGTTTTTCCCTGCTGTCCTCGGGCGGAAACGTGTGTTCGAACACAAAACCACCCACCCACACACCCAAACGGGCAGCAGGAGTGATATTTGCTGTCAGCCGAACCGCCTCTCGTCGACTTCCCCGTCTTCCAACCTCGTCCAGAAGAAGCTCGCCCGGCTGTTATTGACTTGCCGAAGCGCGATTTCAAACACCGACTCGACTCGACTCGATGGCAAGCAAAGCGGCGCTTCGCGGTTGAACTGGTTCTTGTGATTGGAGATGAAGGCAAAGCTAGGCACCTGATGCATCCGGTTGTGGGAAGTCTGTGGGAAGGATCTGTTATGGGAAGCAGCACAAGTTGGTGCTCGATTACCCGGCAAAGAGCAAGAGTGGGACATAATTTGATAACGCGCGATGTGTTGTGTTATCGACCGCGACGTTTGTCGTATCGCTTTGTTGATGTTTGTCCTTTGGCGACTGGGGTGGGCTGAAAATACAGTTTTAAATAACCCTATGGAAAACGTTCTTTCAGTGACGTACTTAATTGACATTTCCATATGAGTAAAAAAGAAAATTTTCCATCTATAGTCACAGAATCACAGTGATCAATATTTTGTAGATTGACTCCTCTAAGGTCCGTTAAAATTAGAACTCAGCTGTATAAAATCAATTCATTTCTTCAAGCGAAAATAACGCCATAAAGGGTCTTCATTACTAACGTATGATGGTCCAATGTTCCAGTGTTCTCTGGCATTTTTCCAACATTCTCAGCCTAAAGGGTGAACATGAAACTATTGTAACACTTACAACTGCCTGTAACTTTATCCCCGCTGGAGAGAAAATTTCCAAAATTTGTATAGTTCTCTTTGAAGCGTATTGTTCATATTCTGTGAACTGCGTAGTTGTGTGGATAGTTGCGGTAGTTAGATGGAAGTGAGATGAAAAAAATATGTACGCTTCAACCATATCAAGGGTCCAAAAAACTAGGGAGTGATCTCGAGATATGTTAGTGGCATAGCTGCAAAGTTGACGTAGGAGTCCTTGTTGATGTGAAAAAATGGATATAACCGAATTAAGAAATTTCTACTATATTGTATTTACTCTGCAGTACCATGAAACCTGCTGTTGCTATTATTGTGTGCAAAAGTCAACTACGCCAAGCATGTTAGTGCCGCTTTGAAGTTTTTTTATCCAGAATTATTCCCGTCATCTGCAATTGGCCATCTGCAGCGACAAAAAAGGTTCGAAGATGGCTTCCGATGAAACGTTATTGTAAGGATGGAATACTGCCCTGTTCCACTGTGGATGAACCGCAACGACTTCCTCGTCTACTTTGTTATTTTTAACGGGATTTTAATCGCGACGGCCATTCGTCCCGGTGAACCACAACGACACTGTTTGTGGAAGCGTTTGTAGTGGTGTTGGTCTAAATGCTGTTGTTGCTGCCCAGCATCGTTCACTAGCAAACCGAATGGACGCCTCCCGAAACTAATGATGATGGTGGGTGTCTCTGTCGATCCGGGTGAACCGAAACAATACCACTAGGGTTCGGAGAAGCCATCGGTTCTGCTGCGACTGTAGTGGTCGTTCTGCTGCTGATGCTGAGCACATCGATCGTTCTCATGAGTATCCGAATCGTCTGCTTGGTCTCCTTCTTCTTATTTTTTTGTGAAGGACTTTAACCCTTCGGGTCATTCGTCCCTGATTGTGGGATTTATAGTTGTTTAGGAAGGCCAGTTTGGTTAAGGAATTCTATCAGCACTTCTTCATTCTGTGGCGATAAAACTTCCTCAAGTGAGGCACTCAGATTAAAATTCAAGCGTTCGGTGACATAGGTTATGCAGTCTATTAAAATATGGCGGATGGATAGTGAGATTCCACAAGTGGTGCAAATCTGACAGCATTAGTAGATGAAGATTGGAACATCATCTGAATCTAGTCCGCGACCGACACCAGCCAACCGGTCCGCTTCCTCGTTACCATGAATTCCAGAGTAGCATAGTAACCAACAGGAGGCGACTCCATTAGCTAATTCCAATATCTCGGCCTCTTGGAGCCAGGGATGTCACAAAGGGGAGGAATTCTTTTCACGGAGACAACTGCCGGAATTGACAAATTTGACAAAGGAACAGTTATGGGTGAAAGAACAAAAACTGGAGGCTCTCATGAGAGCATAAGCTTCGCCACTGAAGAAGGAGCAACATTAAGGGAGGGTGGAACTGATACTGGGAAGCGTTGAATAACGAATATGCCATAGCTGACTTTGTCGTCCGAAACTGAACCATTGGTATAAATATGTTGATGTTTAGGATATTATTCATAACGGAGTGAATAGAAATGACCCTGCGCTATGTGAGGTGGATCTCCAGCTTGGTGGAGGAGAAAGAGATCTCTTGTGAGGGTTGGTAGGTTCCAGGGTCTGGTTTTGCCTCTGAGAAGAACAGCTATTGAGATAAGAACATAGTTGGTTAGGGATTGGAACAATCCGGCTGATTTTTTAACAAGAGGGACTTCTTGACGGCTACCCAGACTTAGCCACCGAATGGCTTTAGTCAGCATTGATGCAGCCATACAGTGTTCAAATGTGAGTTTGGCCACATTCAGCCATTATAGCCGGGATTGAACTTGTGATGAAAATACTGGAAGCATAGCGAAATGCTTTATTATACAGTGGACGTAGGTTTTAACATATCTTATCACCTCCTCTGCTATGAAGGCCAACGTCGTAAAACATCTGTGGAAGGAACAAGCTATTAATCAACTGCACAAGAATTTTTCTGTGTGCGCAAGGAATCCTGGATCCTAACACTTCAATAACATTTGTATTGAATCCTAGAGAGTTTCAGCTGTCTTTTTTCTCATTTCTAGTAACATTTGCATTTAAAAACATGGACAAAAACTGCCGATTTGTCATGGGCTTACCTTCACCCACACTGACAAGACTACCCATGCAGTATCAATCATAGTAACCCATGAGACAGCAGACAAAATGTGACAGCTTTATCAGTCGAACTCAAACCGTGATGGCAAAAACAGTGAAGCAACTCCGTTCAGAAGTGTGCGCCTTCAAAGTACGGCACCCTGCCGTTCCGGCATCTACAACATCTTGGCCCTATTGGACAACAATCAGAGCATCGAAAGAAAGCCGATGACCCTGAGCGACAAAAAGCTCCAAAGGATGCTGAAGACGAAGACCGAGGGAAAAGTGGCTACATCGCTGCGTGCGCTTGGCCGGGAGGTCGGTTCAACCGGCCAAACAGGGGAAAAGTACCTGGTGAACATGAACATACATGCCAGGAAGCGTAAGTCACGTCCACTGGTTTCGGAGCTACAAGCAATCACGCAGCGGCAGCGGCTGAATAAGATGGTCAACTCGATTTTCCCGGCGAAGCGTGACGTGGCGGTGGTGATGGACGACGAGACCTATCTCACCCTGGATGGCAACGACTGGCAGGGCACTTCGTATTTTACTTCCCCCACGAAGAAAATGAGCTCCGAGGTGAAGTTTATTTCACACACCAAGTTCCCCAAGAAGGTGCTGCTGTGGCTGACAATCAGCGAGAAGGGGATATTAAAGCCACTTTCTTACGCTCCGGACTGGCCATGAACGGGGAAATTTATAGTACGAAATGCCTGCCGGAAGTTAAGAAATACCACAAAGGCAAAGACGTGGTGTTCTGGCCGGATCTGGCGTCGGCCCATCTTGCTGCCCAGCTGCGTCCCATCGAGAATTTCTGGGCCATCATAAAGCGTAAGATTTACTCCAACAATTTGGTTGCGAAAACTGAGGAGGAATTGATAAATAAAACGAAGAATGAACTCAAAAGCATGCATATACGCATGTTTTCGTCTGCCATGGCGAATGTTCCGGGTAACTGCCGGAAGGCCGCTCGCAAGGGCGTAGAATTTTTTTGCAAGTTAGCTTAAATAATTACCTTTCATTGGAAATTTATCAAAAGCAATTATCTATCTTGGTTTTTATTATCACCATCCGAAAAAAAAAGTCAATTTTTTAATGCGAACGTTACAACGGATGAATTTGTATGGCTGCAAGCTCGGTCCTGAGTGCAGCAATCGGGGCGTCTTTCAAAGACTACTGGCCAAATTGACAGAACTATCCTGAAGAAGGCGGAGCTGGACCGGGGACTATCAGATCCGAAAACTACGAAAAAGATTGAAAGCTACTTTTCTATTCAATTGACATCACAATCCGTACGAAATCGTCTTCATAAGGAAGGTCTTCAGGGCAGAGTAGCATGGTTGATAAGAAGCCATAGTTATCCGCAAAAATCACAGGACCACATTTGATGGACCAGTGATGACTGGAATATGGTTATTTGATCAGAAGATGCGAAAGTAATGCTGTTTGGGTCTGATGGTATCACAAAAAATTAGCGACGAAACAGTAAATGATTGAAAAAAGAAGTGTTTGCGGCCTTCAGTAAAGCATGGTGATGGTAAGTTACTTTAGACGAATTCCACGCCAACTCGTCTTCGTGATTGGCAGCATCATCTCAGAATCCAATGAAACTTTGTGGGTTGGTAGACTATGTTTTTCCAAGCAACTTTGCAAGCTTTGTTTTTTCAAAATTTATCTAGACTACCATTTGAAAAGGGCTTAAATTCTTTGATCGATTTTTTTATATATCAACATAACTAAAAAAGGAACAGACAAACAAAAAAGTTACGTATGGGTGACTTTTAGAAAATCGTGTTAACTTTTATGAAAAAAATTGTAAAAATTGTAAAATCGATTCTTACACGCAAAAAAACATATTTTAGAATTTAAGTCAATTTGCAAAACAATTGCTATCTTAGAAGTGAGCGAATTTTTTTTAATAAAGGCAATACAATTGTCTAAGAGTTCGTCATGCCCAACTTTTACCGTGTACTATGCAAACTCGTCTAGTTATGATATTCAACAACCCTATAGAATCCAATAAAATTTAGCATTCATAAAGAATTAGTAAAAAAAACAATAATCATCTAGACTAACATTTGAAAAGGCTCAAAAACATTGAATTTCCCTTGATATCAGAAAAACAGAACCAAAAGTATACGTTTAAGTACCAGTCATTCATAACTGCTTGTTCGGATATTCCTATTTTTAGGGACGATATGGGAAAAATTGTGTAGAGGGGGGCTGATAAATCTAAAAGAATAGCTGGCGTCATATTTGAATTGCTTTTAAATGAATATGTAACAATTTTTTTTTTCTTCTTTAATATAGTGCGAGTGCTAAGGCTGGTTCGGCACTGGATATGCATCAAGTCTTATCAAATTAAAAAAATCTAATTTGATGAGACTTGATGCATATCCATTTAAAGACGATTCAAATATGACGTTATATGATTTTTCTAAATACTGTTTATGTCAATGAGAACTCATAGGTTTTTGCTTGATAAGGATTTTTTTTTTAAATGTGCATCTTCACGTAGTTATTAACATAGTAAAGACGATTTTCTAAAAGTCACCCATACATCACTTTTTTGTAAGTCTGTTCCTTTTTGTGTAACGTTGATTTAAAAAAAATGATCAAAAAATTTAAGCCTTTTTTCAAACGGTAGTCTACATAACTTTTGAAAAAACAAAGTATGCCAAGTTGCTTGAAAAGGCATAGTTCACCCACCCACAAAGTGTTATTAGATTCCGAGAAGGTGCTGCCAACCACTGGATGAGTTGGCGTGAAATTCGTCTTTACCAACATTGATTTTTCAACCATCTGAGCATGACTTGGATTTTCTTCTGCATGTAGAGTCATGGGTTGAGAATCTATGGTTACGTCAGGTGTTCTAGATTTTGAATTCATTGATGGAATCATAACCAAGAAGGTTTATTTGGACATTTTGAAGCGAAAACCACCAGCGTTTGCACAAAAGCTAAAGTTGGGGAGCAGATATAAGTTCCAACAAGACGGAGATCCGAACCCCACCTCAAAGCTGGTTTCGCAATGGTTCAAGGAAAAGTGAATCAAGGTTTTGGAGAGGCCAGCACAGTCTTCCGACGTTAATCCGATCGAGCATCTCTGGTCAATTTTGAAAATTACGGTTCAGGAGAAAAACCAACAAGCATCCAGGAACTGCGACAGGTAATCTCAACTGAATGGGACAAAATTACCCCGAAAACAACTGCTAAGCTTGTTGAGTCGATGTCACGACGATGCCGAGCAATTACTGTAGCCAAAGGTGGTCACACGAAGATCATGTCTCAAATGCGAGAGAATTTGCTGCAATCGAGCATCATCCACTATAGACTGCTCCAGAAAGTATAAGCACACTTTCAAAATAATAAAAAAGTCATGTTTTTTTAGTTCTAATAATTTTATTTGGCAAATCATATTTTTATTTTATATGATATCGTTCAATCAAAATATTTAATCATAGCCAAGACTCCTAACTTTTCCTCGAACATGACCCATTAGCTTCTGCACAGTGGTACTTCCCACCATGTTGACCACTTTTGGCTAATCTTTTTTAAATTTTTGGATGATGTTCGCTGGTTTTATGAATTTTCGAAGCTTTGCTTTGGTTAAACCCAAAAAGTCTCGATTGGCCGTGCCTCCGGGCAGTTCGGCGGATTCATGTCTTTCGGCACGAAACATACATTTTGACTTTTGTACCATTCTAAAGTGCCCTTTGCGTAATGACATGACGCCAAATCAGGCCAAAACACTACTTGCCTGATCATCGGCAATAATCGCTTCTGGAGACATTCCTTAACGTATTTCTGAGTGTTCATCGTCTCCGTTGTGATGTACGGACTAGATGTTTTAGCACACTCGCATATTACCTGCCAAACCATAACCTTCTTACCGATATTATTGTTCAAAATCTCCACTCTAAACGTAACACGGTCGATTTCAGAAACTTTAGAACGGCAACCCTATACAGGAATAGAAAAGTGACGCGTGAGTTCAACGTCGAAAGACGAATTGCTAAAAGGCTGGAAAACTGAACGGCAGAAAAGATCGAAGAGGGGAAAGAAAAAGAAGAAGTAAAAAACCGGTGCGATTGATCCTAAAATGTTGTGAGATAATTGAAGAACTCAGGCGTTCAAGTCCAAGATCAACATATATGTGTAAAGTAAACAATTTAACAAATTGAGGTTTTTTACATATTGTCAACATAGACCTGTAAATAAACAAAGATTTATTGCGCAGATTTGCGCAATAAGATTTTAGATCCTTTGCAGTGTTGGTTTGGTCGGCGAGGAAATGGAGATAACAGCCCCCTTGTCGTAGCGGCGCTTATGTTTTTTCAATTCAAGTCAACATGAATCGCAAAAAAAAACGCATGACTTCTAAATGGTTGGTAACTCCAAACAAATCCCAAACAAATCTTTAAATCAACCCGTTCGTTAAAACGCGTTTAAAAAAAATTATTATGCAAACCAAATTCAGGAGGAAACGAAAAAACTTGACAGGTTCTAGGAAAGCTAACCGAGCGTGGACAGATCCTACTTTTCATTTCCATTCATATGGATTATTGTGCAGTTTAACTGATTCTGATCGAACAAAGAGTAGCATCGTTCGAAAAGTGCAGTCAATTAAATCGTAGTTTAAGCGATTAATTCTGATACAACAAGAATTTTGAACTCAACCCCTGGAGTTTCTCATAACTATTCTCAAAGCCCAAAATCAATTCCCGACTAATTGATTTACCCTTGCCAGTAATTCAATTCGCATGTTGACTTCAATCCGTCCATTGTAGCATAAGAGCTAAAAATGAAAACTTTCTCTTCACTTCGATCTCAATCGGAAACTTTTGTGCACTCCATTGGTGAAAAAAAGGGATCCACAGAGCAAACTTCCAACCGAAGAACCTACCCTCATTCCGCTACCCCCCTCCCATTCGCAGCGTGGAAAAAGTTTAAGGAAACATTGTTTCAAGCCACACAGCTTCATTCCTTCCTTCCTGCCTTCCTGCTATGGGCAAATCAACGGAATAAAAAAAAACACTCCCAACGACGATCTCGGGATCCATCCATCCATCCACTTTTGCTCTCCATCGCTTAACTTTTTCACTTTTGCGGTCCATGGGAAATCATCTGCCATCTTGGCCATCCTCCCGGCTCGGAAAAATTCCCCCGGATGGCCAACTGATAGAGATGATGCCATCGACGATATTATCGAGCCAGGCCACACTCGGTCGGCTCGCAAAATTGATGGAACAAAAAGCGGAGGAGGAAAAAAAATTATCAAGTTTGATGCTTCGTGGCTTCTTTTGGCCGACCAAAACTTTTGCTCTGGGAGAAGCACTTTATATAATTTTGTGTACTTTTAGACCAGGCTGCCTTGGCGAAGGGGAACTGTGGGTAAGATGGACCGTGGGGGAGTAATTTGGTGGAGATTTTAAAATTTATCTAGGAAATTTCTTTTAGCATGCCTTGTTCAGAGCTCAAAATGTCTTGATTGGTCGAGCTTGAGGACAGTTTGAAGGATTCATGACCTGTCGAACATCCAAAAGCTCTACTACCTTCACTCGTCGCTCTCTGGCAATGCGTTGAAGGTCGTGTAAACTGTCGTTCTCCAACAACTACCAGGCCACGTGCAATCTTCTTTTGGAATACTGTCGCAACTGTGCTCGAGATTCCCTCCGTCAGAAAGATTTCGTTTCATTTCAAAAATATCATTAATAATTGACTTTGATTCCCCAAACAGACTTTCAACAATCTATAACGCGATAAGGATATTGATCTCCAGCTAGTCGATCATATCAACATCATCACCACTTCCAGCACAGCGTTGCCCATTCTAGCTCATTCACCTTAATCATGTTAATTGGGTAGTGCATGTTTGAAAAAATTAATTTCTTCATTGGCAAAAACAATTCGAAGCTCGTTTTACCCCCAGTTCCCCAAGTAAGTTTTTTTTGTTTGCTACTGGAGGAAAGGATGGAAAGGATGGAAGAAAGCGGCATTCGCTCGATGCCAGCGCAATAAAACCGAAAGTTGTGACTTATTTTCTGTTATTGAATTTGGAAATGTTTACAGAGTGTTGATTCGTATTTCTTTTACGCAAATAGCTACTTGACCGTCGTTCGGAACCAGAGTTGACGATAATTATTGACTGTGACGATAATTAATAGATACTTCATAAAGTAGCTTTCATGTCGGTCTGAACATTAGTGTGCTACCCGAGCAGGAGACAACAACATATGAATACCTAATTTTGATCTTGATAACTGGCCTTGGTATTAAAGAGCTCAGATAAGGAGGTAAAATACATAAGGTGGGTTATAACAGAGACATAACCGCGTTAGTGTATATTAAAAATAGTATAATCTATTGTATACAAATCATTTCACAAGTTATTTGGTGACTGATTCTAATTTTTTAATACTTCAATGTTTTGATTTGAGTTCAAGAGTTGTGGTTCTACAATCGATAAACTTTTACAATTCAACTATGTTCAACCACAGAGAACAGACATATAAACTAGAATATATTTTACAAAAAAACTTGTGTAAGTATTCAAATTAAAATACGTAGAAGCACTACTGCCATATCTTGGGATGTTGCCACTTGCTATTTGATCACGGCAGCCATGTTTGTTTATTTCTCGCACCTTACTGCTTTACGCACGACCAATGAATCTTGCTCAGATTTGAGTAATTCTGACTGAAAATTGAATAAATTTGTTCCTCAATGGTTTAATGCAAAAAACATATCGCTTTTTGGAGAAAACTAGCAGACTGTCTTGAAAATTGATCTTACTTTCTGGCTAGATAGAAACAGTTTAAATGAAAAAATGAGATATAATTTAATCATCCACTTTATTAAGATTTTGATTGAACAGTACCCAACCAAGAGTAAAATTCATTGAGCGAGCGGTTAAGCACAGAGGAATTGAACTGTCAAAACGTTTCAGTTGATAAAGAAAATTTAAAGTGAGTCCGAACTTTCCAGTGGAATATCAGTTACAAATTGCAGTTAATCAAGTTAAACCGTATCCATTTATCAATTAAAGTTAACCTGCTTTAAAATTAACAATGCAAAATAATTTGGTAGCTCTGGTAGCTCAATGAAATACTTTGTTTTATTCTATTTATGTATCTTTTTTATAGACAAATTCATGCGGAATGCTTTTCGGTTCCGTTTGTTGCCACGTTAATTTTTTCAACCCAATTTTGAGCTGAAACCGCACCTCTCCGAAAAATCTTTGAATGAATGTATTGAAAATATAATCCACAAGTCTCTCGAAACACGATCTACATGCCGCGAAATCGAAAGAGTTTTAATCAAGATATGCTTTCAAACGTGCCTTGACGCCTTTTCTCTTTTCTCCCAGAAGTGGTCGGAGCATATTTTTTCTACCGCGAAAGCTTGAACTCCCTGCAAGGACAAAATTTTCTGCAGTTCGGGCGAATTGCAGAAAGATACCCAGCGGCTGCATCCAAAATATTTTTTCAGGAGCATTAGGTGTAAATTCACAAAATTGAATGTGGTACTTACAAATCTGTATTCTTCACCCCACTTCGTTCAGCGAAAGAAGAACGTTCGTTCGATCCAGCGCTCCGTTATTTTGGAAGATTTATTCGAGTGCAATCGTTGGAAAAAAATAGTTTTTCTTCTCAAAATATACTCACTTCAGTGAGTAAAGTAAAAGTGAGCTTTTTTTCTAAGAAGGCAGTGTGGTTTTCCAGTGAAATAGAAAAAAATCAAACAGTGCTAACTGGCGAATTATCTTCCCGCTTATTTTCGATTCACCTCTGCGTGGTGACGCTAACCAGCGATACACCACTACATCGCCAACGGTCATCCGACAGCGTTGAGCGAGTGCACCCGAAGGCGATCGCATCAGCGCACCGCTCCCCGCTCCCCGCATAGAAGTGCGACGTTCACGCATACGGAGCGTCAGCAGCAGTAGCAGCAGCAGCAGCAGCAGCAGCAGCAGCAGCACAACAATCCAGTAATAGTTAAGTTTTTTTTTCTTCCCCTGTCGCTCATCCCACTTGAGTTTAGCTTTAATTTGTGTGATCTTTGTTTGTGTTTGTGTGTGTGAGTAAGGCAAATCGTGCATGTTGAAGAGGTTTCTTCGACATGGACGGTTTGGCTGAAAAAGTTTCTTTGCCACCCGATGATGGGGAGGCACATGAAAATATTCAGACCGCGATCGTATCCGGTTGACTCGGTCGGTCCATGGGTTGTCTACTTCAGCCCAAATGAAACCTTTGAATGTGTATCAAATCACTACTGATCTGACGAAGCGATTTTCAGCCGTGACAGAGATCACGAAAGTAAAATTTAATAAACTCCGTGTTGTCGTCTCTAACCTGAAGCAGGCTAATGAGATTGCTGCTTCCCAGCATTTTACACTCGAATATCGAGTTTATATTCCAGCTCGTGATGTGGAGATTGTAGGAGTGGTCACAGAGGCGAGTCTGTGCCCTGAAATTTTGAAGAAGCGAGCGGTTGGCCGATTCAAGAACCTCTGCTTCCCCAGTTCAGATACTGGAAGTGACAAAATTAGTGAAAATATCGCACAGCGAGGGTAAGAAGAAAGTTACCCCCACAGACTCTGTTTCGGGTAACCTTTCTGGCTCTGCCCTTCCCTCAGTTCTTAGAACTGGATAAACTTCCGGCTACCTAGTGCGGTTGTTTGTACCCCGGTAATGATTTGCCAAAACTGTCATGCAGATGGGGCATACGGCCTCCCATTGCGGCAATAAGGCACGCTGCTCAACTTGCGGGGAGAAACATGAGGCTGGTCCCCTGTGCAGATAACACACTAAAATGTGTTTTCTGCAAGGGAACCCCTCCTCATGCTTCTCGTCGTGCCCGGCGTATAAACAACGCGGCGAAAAATTGGAACGTTCTCTGAAACAACGTTCAAGGCAATCTTTTGCAGAAATGTTAAGAAAGCTTCACCACCCGATACCAATACAAATCCTTTCGCTCTTCTTCAGATGACGAGTCTGATTCGGATTTGGTTGAGGAGGGGACATCTTTAGTTTTCCGGAGGTGCTCCACGGAAGCGAAGACGCATTCGAGCTGTGAAAGCAGCTGAACAGAAGCCTCAAATCAACATGCCCAATTCAAAGAGCAGAAGAAAAGAAGGATAATCCGAATCCTCCTGGTTTTCGTAGTGCCAACTACACACAGGATTTCCATCTCTCCCGGGGACATCTAAACTCCCCTGATGCCCTCGATTTTAAGAACAGAAGCCCCCTTCCATCTGGGCTGTTCTCGTTCGATGACATTGTGGAAGGTATTTTCAGGCACCTCGAAATGTCTGACCCTCTTAAAAGCATTGTTATGGCAATGCTTCCCACTGTGAAAACTTTTTTAAAGAAATTAAAATTAAAGTGGCCCTCATTGCAGCTATCATTTCCTTCGATGGATAATTTGCCAAAAGAGGTTGGGGATTTGATCACTGTTCTGCAGTGGAATTGTCGAAGTCTTATTCCTAAATTGAATCATTCAAATTTTTAGCTCACAATATCGGTTGTGATGCATTTGCTCTTTGTGAAACATGGCTTTCAGCCGAAATCGATCTTCCGATTCACGATTTCAACATTATTCGGCTTGATCGTGAGGATTCACGTGAGGAGGAGTACTTTGGGGATCAAAAGTGCTACTCCTTCTATAGAGTGAATTTTCCTCCAATTCCAGGTATTGAAGTTGTCGCATGTCAGGCTGTTATTAAAAATAAAAGCCTTTGCATTGCTTCTGTGTACATTCCTCCTAGAGCACCAATTAACCGAAAACAACTTTCAGATATTTGTTCGGTTCTGCTCTGCTCCGCGGTTGGTCATGGGAGATTTTAATCCTCACGGTACAGGCTGGGAGAACTGTACGATGACAACCGGTCTTCCTGATATATGACCTCTGTGACAACTTCAATATGACAGTTCTCAACAATGGAGAAGTAACACGCTTGGCTGGTCCATCCTCAGTTGGCAGTAGGTTAGACCTCACACTTTGCTCGAATTCATTATCGTTGGACTGCACGTGGAATGTGATCCAGGATCCCCACGGTAGTGATCATTTGCCCATAAAAATTTCGGTTGCCACCGGCTCACTCCACCGGTATCCATCAACGTCACGTATGATCTAACTCGTAATATCGATTGGACAAGGTTCAAGACAGCAGTAGATGAAGCCTTTATCAACGGTAGAAGGGCTTTCACCGCTGGAGGAATATAACTTCCTCTCCAACCTGATTTTGGAAAGCGCGCTTCAAGCTCAAACTCGACCAGTTCCAGGGACGTCATTTCGCAGGAAACCTCCTTCCCCATGGTGGGATCAGCAATGCACCGGAGGTTTACCACAAAAGTCCGACGCGTTCAAAGTTTTTCGAGACGTGGAACACCTGAGCACTTTGAAAGGTACACGGCTCTCGAACGAGAATTTAAGAGCCTCATCAAGGCCAAGAAACGCGGTTACTGGCGACAATTCGTGGACGGGTTATCGCGCGAAACGTCGATGAGCACCCTTTGAATACGGCGCGAAGATTGCGTAGCAGAATTACGAACAACGAGAACGAGGGAGTACTCAGACCAATGGATCCCTCAAGTTCGCGCGAAAAGTTTGTCCAGATTCTGTGCCAGCACAAATGTTTCTCGCGAAACAACGAATTCGATAGATGAGATTAGCCAACCCTTTTCAATGGTAGAACTCTCGCTCTGCACTCCTTCGTGTGGCAATACGGCTCCAGGAGCTGACAGGATCAAGTTCAACTTGCTCAAGAACCTCCCAGACGTCGCGAAGAGGCGCATGTTGAACTTGTTTAATCAGTAGTCTGGAACTCAACATTGTTCCGGATGATTGGAGACGGGTGAGAGTTATTGCCATTCAAAACCTGGTAAACTCGCGTCCGACCACAACTCCTATCGACCCATCGCGATGTTATCTTGCATTCGCAAGTTGTTGGAGAAAATGATCCTTTTCCGTCTGGACAAATGGGTTGAGACGAATAACCTGCTTTCAGATACTCAATATGGTTTCCGTAGGGGTAAGGGAACGAACGACTGCCTCGCGTTGCTTTCCACAGATATTCAGTTAGCGTTTGCTAAAAAAAGAGCAAATGGCTTCTGTATTCTTGGACATAAAGGGGGCTTTTGATTCAGTATCTGTTGAAGTTCTCTCAGATAAACTCCATGCTTGTGGTTTTTCACCATTAATGAACAATTTTTTGTACAATTTACTGTCAGAGAAACATATGAGCTTTTCTCATGGAAACTCTATAGCTTTTCGATTTAGCTACATGGGTCTCCCCCAGGGATCATGTTTAAGCCCTTTTGTATAATTTTTATGTCAAAGACATTGACGGTTGTCTAGGTGACAACTGTACGTTGAGACAACTTGCAGATGACGGCGTAGTGTCTGTCACGGGACCCAATGGGGTCGATCTACAAGGACCCTTGCAGGATACCTTAGACAATTTGTCTACTTGGGCTCTAGAGCTAGGTATCGAATTAGGCTAGGTAACTGAGTTGGTAGTTTTTTCTAAGAAGCATAACCCTGCACAACCGAAACTTCAAATTTTGGGTACACCGATAACTCATTCCATGTCATTTAAATATCTTGGGGTCTGGTTCGATTCAAAGTGCACCTGGAGATCTCACATTGAGTACCTGAAGCGAAAATGCCAGCAAAGGGTAAATTTTTTCTGCACAATTACCGGGACCTGGTGGGGAGCGCATCCGCAAGATCTTCTAACGTTGTACCGGACAACGATTTTGTCGGTTATGGAATACGGTAGTTTTTGTTTTCAGTCAGCGGCTCGGTCGCACTTCATTAAACTGGAACGTATTCAGTATCGGTGTCTTCGTATCGCGTTAGGTTGCATGCACTCGACTCACACCATGAGTCTTGAAGTGCTGGCTGGCATGTTGCCACCTCAGATCGGTTTACAGAGTTATCTCTCCGGCTCCTCACCAGGTGTGAAGTTATGAACCCTCAGGTGATCGAAAATTTTGAGAAGCTCCTAGAGTTGAATCTCAAACCCGCTTCATGAGCTTGTATCATTTGTACATAATACAGGATGTCAGCCCTTCGCTTAATATTCCCAATTGTGTTTGCTTCTCCGACTTCGGAAATTCGGTTCATTTTGATTTATCCATGAAACAGGAGCTTCGTGGAGTCCCAGAGCATCATCGTCCTATGATTGCTCCGGTGATATTTGCTGCAAAGTTTGGCCTAGTTGATTCCACTAAAACGTTTTTCACTGACGGGTCTTTGATAGAGTGACTCCGCTGGCTTTGGTGTATACAATGAAAATTATAGCGTCGCTCGTAAACTTCAAGCACCTTGTTCTGTTTTTGTCGCGGAATTGGCAGCAATTTATTTTTCTTTAGAAACTGCTGCCTCTTTTACACCGGATCAATACTTCATTTTCACGGATAGTCTTAGTTCTATAGAGGCTATTCGCTCCTTGAGGCCGTAAGTACACCTCCTATTTTCTTATGAAAATACGAGGTCTTTTAAGTGCTTTATCTTCACGTTCTTTATTATCACCTTGTGTGGGTCCCTTCTCATTGTTCGATTCTGACAATGAGAAAGCGGACTCGCTTGCAAGGGTGGGTGCTATGGAAGGCGATATTTATGATCGACAAATCGCCTTCAACGAATTCTTCTTATATTTTTCGTCAGATATCACCCGATAGCTGGCAGTATAAATGGAGTAGAGGAGACTTGGGGCGATGGCTACATTCTATCACTCCAAAGGTGTCCAAGAAATGTTGGTTCAGGGGATTGGATGTGGTCGAGACTTCATTCGTGTGATGTCTCGCCTCATGTCCAATCATTATTCTTTAAACGCTCATTTGTTCCAGTGTTGGGCTGGGAGACAGCAATCTCTGTGAATGCGGACAAGGTTACCAGGACGCAGATCACGTTATTTGGTTTTGTGCTGAGCACCGTGGAGTCAGATCTGAGCTGTATGATTCCCTTCGGCTCGAGGTAGACAACCCAATGTACCGATTCGAGACATTTTGGCTGCGCGCGATCTGGAGTTTATGAAACTCATTTATGTGTTTTTGACTAACATTAGCCTTAGATTGTAGATTGATTAACTTACTTGTTTAGGTTAAATTTGTGAGGAATGTGTGCGCCAGTGTGTGAGTGTGGTTGTGTGTGTGTGAGTGTGATTGTGTGTGTGTGTGTGAGTGACTTATTCTTTTTTTTTTAATTAAAAACGTTCAATTAAAAAATTGTAATTTAAAGTTCTAGATATAAGAAAACCATTGTTCCTTATGCTTTGTTCAAAATTTCCACCCCAATTTTCCCATCCTTAAAATTGTTATTCCTATTAACCTCGAGACGAACGCGAGTAATCGGTTCTATCCCCTTAACCTTAGTTCTAAGATAACTGATGTATATAAACATGAAAACTTGGCTCTGTAAAGTTGATTCGATTGAGCCTGTACAAATAAATGAATTCGTAAAAAAAAAAAAATCTGTATTCTTGAGAAAACTGTAAAAAGATTTTCCCCGGGTCCCCTTGCCTATTTTCACACCAATAGAATTCACACTTACGGCCCATGTCGTTTCCGATAAACAATGTTTTGCTTATGAAATTTTTTGACATTTGGGCTACTAAGATGCGCGTCGGTCGATGGTGATGTGAATAGGTGGCGATGGCAGCGCTATCACAGTATTGCTAGTTACAATGATTATGAAATGGCAGTTAAATTTCTTACACACATTTTGAATTTGACTTGGATATCTGTTCTCTGGGGTTCAACTATGTTGGGGTCCTGTAAAGGACCGTTTGGTGTTTTGTAGCGATCATAGATCATAGATCATAGAACATATGTAGATCTGATGCTGAATCGAGCATTCCGAATCGGTACTGCAGTTGAGGTGCTCGCTCAAATACCATGAACTTGACTTCCAGGGCAATGCTCTCGAACTGATCGTGTCTTATACAGCTAAATAAATCAATAAATCAAAATATCAAGAACTTCCAAAGTTTCGAAAGGATGGTAAAATTGTAGAAGAATCCTTTTTATGCTATCGAAATAATCGGCTGGTACAAGGTACGTTTGTGAACTGACTCATATCATTTTTCAAGACTGAAGTAATCATATTACACTCGATCATCATGAACTACCATTTATTTGATTCCAATCGTAAGCCAAGAAATGAACTTGTGTAGTGTGTGTGTGTGTGTGTGTGTGTGTGTGTGTGTGTGTGTGTGTGTGTGTGTCCGGCAATGGTATTGTAGAATAAATCTGTTTACAACAATTCTTATATTGACCATTGGAAGCAGCTTTAATCCGAGAGCTAGAAAATGATAGCTATACTACAATTTAGGCTGATGCAAAATTTTAAATATTTGCTCCCCTAAGCTTAATCGACGCCAATTTGGGTCCTGATAGTCCCCAAAAAATTTTAACACATTTGGTTTTAATTTGGCTTTGCACACGCTATTCAAAGTTTGTATGGGAATTAGTATGAAGAATCTCAAACTTACATTTCCAGATCTCTAACATCTTGATATCATGTCCTTAAACCAAATCTTATATATATTCATATAGTGTAAATTGTCAACTATCAAAATGCCGAAGATACCTGACATGTAAATTTTATACAAAAATAGTTATTCAATAAAACATAAAATACACACTTTAGGTATGAATTTTTATTCTTATTTTTGTTTTCTTAATATTTATTTGTTTTTTATATTTTATATTCATATATTTTATGTATTTTATTTTATTTATATTGTTATATATATTTTATATATTTTATATTTTTATATTTTATATACATTACATATTTTTACTTCTTATTATTATATTTGTTGAATAAATATTTTTGTATAAAATTTACATGTCAGGTATCTTCGGCATTTTGATAGTTGACAATTTACACTATATGAATGTATATAAGATTTGGTTTAAGGACATAATATCAAGATGTTAGGGATCTGGAAATGTAAGTTTGAGATTCTTCATACTAATTCCCATACAAACTTTGAATAGCGTGTGCAAAGCCAAATTAAAACCAAATGTGTTAAAATTTTTTGGGGACTATCAGGACCCGAATTGGCGTCGATTAAGCTTAGGGGAGCAAATATTTCGAATTTTGCATCAGCCTAATACTACATGTCCACCAACCCATTTCAGAATATCTACTTTTACATACAATAAGCCTCGCATGCAAACAATACCGATATAATTTGGAAAAGGGCACTGCAACACTCTTGCAGATTTGGATTATGTTAAATTTCCAAACCATGCACGTATTATAGGAAGAAAAATAGGATTGAAAATAGGATTATTGTTATATAGATATAATCAGATAGATCTCACTCATGGCTGCCTCCTCAATGGCACTATCTTGTTCATTCGAAACAAAATCGACGTTGATGAACATCGATTCACTCGCGATAAAACAGAAAAATACTCAACACCGTCCAATATATTCTCATACAAAATAAAACTATATTTATTTCAAATCGATAATCCCGATTTTATTGATAACTTTACCCATTATATAACAATATAATACTGATCAACTACATCATATGTTTTGGAACAACACCGCCTTTAACCTTCTTAACCAGCTCCAGACGTTTTTCGAAACCGTCACAGGCGGCACGCACGACTTCCATGGGCATTTCGTCCCAAATTCGTTTGATTACGGTTTTGAATATGTTCATTTTAGACGCCCTGTGATCATTTACCTTTGCCAGCATGTATGACGATACGAAATAATCCAAGGGAGATCAGTATGCGATGGCGTTCCGTCCTGCTGAAACACATAGTGATCATCTCCAAACACCTCTTGTACATATGGCTTGACAACTTTCTCCAAAACTTCCGTTTTATAATATACGCCATTCACTTTAAAGCCTTTTTCTTCCCAACCGTGCCACGACAGAAGCAGACTTGCTCTTTCGAGTTGTTTCTGCTTGGAAGGTTCCGAAACTCCGTGAACCTTACGTTTCTCGAAAGTTTGGAATCCGAACTCATTTTGAAGTATATTGTACATTGACGATCTTGAAACATTCAGATCTACGGCCATTTTACATACAAAGCGCTGTGATTTTCGTCTAATTCGTTCCCTGACCACTTTAACAACTCGTGCAGTCCACACCGTACCAATACGACCGGAACTCTTCCGGTCATCCAACGATCAGGTGTCACGGTACCTTCGGATGGTTCGGTACACAAAATCCCACGTTACTCCGAGGTTTTTAATATTTCTGAAAATAGCGCCCGAGCGCTCACCTTTCAAATACTTAAAAGATAAACACCGAATGAAAACAATCGGACATAACCTAAAAGCAGAGACCAAAATTTTCGCCTACTTGAGAAGAAAAACGTCCTTTTTTAACCCGCTTGGAGAAACAAATGAGAATGTGAGAAGCAAGAGATTATTATACGCTCACAGCAGTTTTCGCGAGAATAGCAACGGCGAATTATAATTTTCGGGGAGCATGAGTAGCTGATAAATCGTTTCTTTTTCAGCGAATCCTAGATGCCAATAATTATTTTTCACTTACTTTTCGACACCTGAAATGCGCCAGTCTTCATGCTTGTTTTACTCTGACATTATAATTCGATAATGATGGTTTATGGCAGTACCACTGTGCACCGGCTTGGCCTTATCTTCGTATACGATCTAAGCATGTTTTCAGTGAAAAATGTGACATGAGAAAATCTGTTCGTTAAATTTTGGAGAGAGTTTTTTTCGCATATGCAAGAGAGAAAATTATCGGCGAAAAAGGAGAGATGAAAATGTGAACGGTTCGCTACTCATCGACAACCTGCTTGAGAGAGAGCATGGTTTTCACCCAGCTGAGTGAGAAACTACAAAACTACACCCACACATACGTGAAGCATGTTGAGTAGTTGCCCGACACCAATGCAATGAAAAAGTGTATGAGAATATATTGGACACGGTGTCATTCAATAATTTATGTCTGGGTGCCACAATACTTGCTCTAACCAACAAAAAAAAGCTGATGTAACTCTTCTTCCGGGTGCGGGGGCGAAAAAAAAAGAACGGGGAAATACTACTGAAACTCACACATTTTGGGAGGGAAAAGATTGTTTTCACTACGTATTACACAAAGTATGCGGAGATTTTTTAATTTCAGTGTTAGATTACAAATAATTGTTTGATTTTTTTTTCACGAAAACGACGCTGCAAAAACAAAACACGGCAATTTTAAAGCACGGCTTGCTGCGATCTTTGCATCGCACAGTGGTCGAAAAAGTCTTTTTTCACGGCGAAATTAATAACTCCTAAGGGTTACGTTTCCGAATCATGATGCCTTCTATAAAGCGGTATTTGAACAAGTTGTCCAGTGAAAATTTTGTAGTTCCACACTTTTTGGAAGATACACAATAAAAGGGTGGCGTCAAAGACAAGTTTTTAGGTAATATCATTTTAAGCAACTTTGCAGAGGATACCTTTTTTCTAGCTCTTCATTCGACCGTAGTAGAGCTGTTTTTCTGCTTTAAATCAGGGTGTCTCTAAAAATTCAGTTTTTTTTTATTATAACTTTTTTGTTTCTCATTTTGAGAAAAAGTTATTTGAAAACAAAATAGCTCTCTGGAAACTCAATGTCATCCCACTTCCACAGCAAACTAGTTTCGAATCTGTTCCCGATCCGTTTGGTCGTCGATTCATGCAGCATACGTGCTCGCTTATCTTCTTCTGACTCGAGCGGAGTTAGTGGAGGTACTACGCCCGAATTGTAATGTAATGTAATCGCGGACTAGCTGATTCAAGTCTGGCTCCGGATTGGTCCATCCTCCAATGTGAATCCCACAGGTGAACGGTTCCGAAACTGACTGTGCGCAGCCGTAGATACTCCAGCCAAGCCGGCACTTAGCAGCCATTGGCTGGCCCCAGCCTCCTTTCCGAATCTTCAGTGGAACCGTGAGTTTTAGATTGTCAAGACCAATGAGGAGCTTCGGTGTAACATTTTCGTAATCGCTGATCGGCAAGCCTCGTAGATGTGGATGATTGGTTGTTAACTCGTGGTAACGCAGCGATTTCATTGGTAGTCGAAGGCTTGCTACGGTTCGTGTGTCTAACAGCTTGTATCGTTTCCCCACCTCGCAACCAGAAATTTCCATTCGAATCCTTTTGGAATTCGCTTCGTTCCGCGTGATATTGCCGGACTATTGAAGATTCAATGCTTCAACCGGTCCATTGATTCCCAGCTTTGCAGCAACTGCATCATCCAAGAGTGTCAGCTGTGAACCTTCATCCACGAACGCATATACGTCCAGCTGGCAGTGTCCTCCATATAAAGTTACTGGAAGGATCCGAAAAAAGGGACCACCGCTTGTCTGTTGTCCTACAGGTGTAGCAAAATGCAGCCGTGTTTGATGAAGAAGACAGCATCCATCTACTCCGCATCCTCGCCAAGTTTTGCAAGGCCATTTTCCGTGTTGATTTAGGCAAGTTCTGCACAACGAATTTTGATGAACGACCTTCAACCGCTCATCAATGTTCAGCGACTTGAACTTGAAACAATCTGCGATCTTATGTCCCTCAATCTTGCAGAAGGCACAACATTTTTTCAGTTGCTTCACGGGTGCAGCTGTATTGCTCTCGGTATTGCTGTTAGATGCCAAGCTTGCTGAACTTGAATGAGCTTCAACGTATTCCCGTTCTTTGGGCTTCTGCTGAACTGCTTTTGTTGTATTTCTTATCGGTGCGTCATCCATCACTTCAAACACCAACTCCACCAATGCTGACATGAATGACCAAAACGTTCCCAGGTTCACTTCCGGAACGGAACTCTTGAATGCTGACCACCTCAACCGGTAATCTACAGGAAGTTTTCCTACCAGATCTTGCAGAAGTGACGGATTTGTTAGGTTTGCTTGATGATTTGCATTCTTCAAATGCACCACCAAATTGTCAACTGCCATACCGAAGTCGACTATGCTTTCCATGTTGTCGAATCTGGGAGGCGGCAGATGACGAATCTTCTCGGTGAGAGCTTTGATTAAAGTTTCCGGCCGACCATAGCGTAACTTCAATGTTTTGATCACATGAGCAACGCTATTCGGAGAAAGAAGCCTGCTGCGTACCATTTTCAATGCCGAACCTTTCAGGCAGCGCTGCATCCGGATCAGGTTTTCACCTTGGGAGAAACCACATGTCGTTGTTGACCGTTCAAAGTTGCTAATCCAGATGAGTCACTCCTCCGGGTTCCCGGAAAATATTGGAAGATCTTTCCCCATCACTTGTCGGGCTGCTAGCTGACGGCTGGTTGGGAAATTTTCTGCTGGTGCCTTAGAATATTGACTGTCGTTATCTTCACTCGCCTCGGACTCCTTCGGCACATCATTGTTGTTGATGTTTTCCCGCGTTTTGTTAGGAACTGGATGAGGAATATCGTTGAATATTAGTTTCTTGGGTTTCTTACCCTGAGGGTTGCTATAATCCTTGACTGCTGACGTGAACTTCGTTTTGTTTCCCTCAGTATGCTCGTTCGATTTATGCAACCACTTCTCTACCTTTTCAACGGATATTTCCGTCTCACATTGACTGACGCTTGAAACCTCACTTCCGCACTGTGACAACTGCCTAATCAAAATTCTTTTCTTCTCGAGAGACTGCTGCTTCATCGCCGCTTTGGCCTTACGGAACTTTTCCTCTTCCACAAGCTTTTTTTCTTCGCAAGCTTTCTCTTCCGCTAACCTTTTGGCTTCTAATGCTAACTCTCGATCTCTCATCTGCTTCTCTAACCTTAACTTGCTTTGCTCCATTTCTTTTTTCTCTTTTAACAACTGATCTTCAATCTGCTCTTGCTCTTCTATCATTTTGAGTTCGATCTCAAGTGCCATATCCTTAACACTAGAAGCAACACTTACGGACCCTTTCGATGCCGACTTCATACTCTTAGTATTGGTGCTATGTCTGATGTCTTCGAGGACTTCCTTCCGTTGGATGGCACTTTCAGTGACGTTTTCGTTATCGAACCTTTTCCATTTGCCGCACGAAATGCATTGATATCCGCCGCCTTCGAGGATTTCGTTTCGTTGGATGTCACTTTCAGCAACTGCGAGGAATTACCGTCTTCTGGAGCTACCGCGCGAGATGCATTGAGGGTACCACACAAGATACACTTCCACGGCTGGTCCGAAACGCTTTTGTTGACCTCCGCACAGCTAAAGTGGTACCATGTACTGCAAGAATCACACGGCACCATATTTTTGGCGTTATCTAGCCGGTCACAGGCTACACAACAGGACTCTTCCTGTGATCTGCCACTTTCATCATCGTTCTGGCTCATTTTCAGGAGATCTCGCGATGAAAATTTCTAAAGAAATTGTTCGGACTGTTTCCGTAGCAGACTCACCACTTTTTGGGATCAGCTTTAGCTGTAAGTTAAGTTTATTTTTAGTAACAAATTCTTATAAATAACTAGATTACTTACAAATTTTCAGTGATATTTTTCACCAACAAGATTCTTTCCCTTTCTTCCAATATTTCTCGGAAACTTTTTCAAACAGACGTATGTCATTTTGTAAACAAAGAGGGGAAGTAAGAGTCAAAAGTAAATTTCTCGAAATTCTCAGCACCCTCACATAAAGAAGCATCACAATCATGTAAAGCATTGTTATTCCTTGTGTTGGTGGCCCTAGTTTGCATGAAAGTGCTAAGGGTTTCGAGAAATTTACGTTTGAATCTTACTTCCCCTCTTTGTTTACAAAATGACATACGTCTGTTTGAAAAAGTTTCCGAGATTTAGGTTAGACAACTAGAATAAAAAATTTTCTCATTACGATAATCCTTTACTTCAAAATTTTCCTCTACTCACTGGTGACTGTAGGCAGTAGCTTTATTTAATTTAGTTTAAAGAGTTACTATTAATTTTAGGCACTTCAATGAAATTTCCAATATAAATTCTTTATAACTCCACTTTAACCAAGCATGACTTTCACTTTTGTGTTTATTTTCATCTGCTGTCATTTTTGACCCATTATCGCAACGGATGTCAAAAGCCCCGGTGTTAAACGAACGGCCGTGTAGCATTGGAGTGTAGTTTACACTGCCGTAGTATTGGGAGGCTTCTCGTCGTCACAATGATATTACCTAAAAACTTGACTTTGACGCCACCCTTCTATTGTGTTTCTTTGAAAAGTGTGCAATAGCGCCGCCCTAGCAGTGAAGTTTGAAACTACAATATTTTCACCACAAGATGGACAACTCATTTAAATACCGCTTTGTAGAAGGCACCATGATTCGGACCACTGTGCATCGTAAGCCAACAAATGAATGTATACCTAAAATAATTGATAGAGACATTTGTGCAATATTAAATTAATGTTTATGATTCGATATGCAATATTGTAAAACAACACTCCATATTCCTGTTAAATTAATTCAGATGAGTGGATGCAGTTCTCTAAACAACTTAAGAAAATGATGTTATGTTTCGACCATAAATATGAATACCCAGCAAACACAAAATCGTATATGATAGCGGATATAAGTACAAAGTGGAGGCGATATACGTACGTACGTTATTTGACTTCGCCATGCAAAATGTGCGTATATCGCCTCCTATGCACTCTTATCCTCTACCCTTATACACTGAGTTTCTAGTAACCTGCACTTAAAATTAAACCTTACGTTATATGTAATTTCAAGTTCATCTAGCTTTCAAATTAGCCACAATTTTACCATTCTTATACGTTCTACGGTTCCCTGGGATAGTGCTGGCAACCCCCAAGACACTAACCAGGCGAAAATGATTCAGCTCTTTTCCGACTCAGCACGGCACTTAGATGCTGTGGAATAGGATCCAGCCAATAGCCCACATGCCATGGCAGTGTCAGCAGTTTTCCACCTCCACATTTACGCGTGTGTCTTGTACCAAGCATCGAACAAAAAAAAAACCGGAAAAGATCAACAAGAAAAGCGAATGAAAAAAAAAAACAGAAAAACGTGCGACAAGCCTCGGACTCCTGTGGAAACGCTCTCGAGACCGAACGAAAGCCAGAGCCTTCTTGATCGGATTTTCGCCATAAACCGGGAAGAGCTTACACGTGCAAATGGAATCATCCTCTCGTTTTCTTCCTGCGAATCCGGCCAGGTGCGGCTGAGACGAGTGAACTTGCGAAAGCTGAGATTTCACATCAAACGGCGGATGGCACGGAGGGAAAGCACAGCAAGATTATATCCACTTTGTTAAACCTTTATTGGATTTATACTTTCGTCTCATGCTTGGCCTAGAAAATGATACTTTTTTATGTCGGTTCTGCTTGGTGAGACTACGTATTTGCGGTGCTTGTTTGTTCTGCTGGATTCGCTCTTCTCGGGGAGGAGGAAGTAACAACTGTGTTCTAGAACCGGTTTCATCATACAGCTCCCCACCACTTGATGATGATTGGGGCGTTAAAGTAGGTTATTTACTCCAAATTGGCACCGTGTAGCAGAAGTTGCTTGTTACGAACCGAGAGAAAATAAAATTTAAACTAGATGCAATCAATGAACCAAGTTGCTCGTAGCTCCATAACTCATACCATATCGAGAAGGAGGTTGCCTCCACTTTCCAGGGGATGAATTATTCACCTGCTAGAACGGAAGAAAGCGATCCGATTCAAAAGACGAGCAAATCCGATAATGAACACAAGTTGCAACAAATTGCACTTCCAAATCCACTCCAGGCGAACGAGATGATTTACGATCCTCCCAAAGTGCTACCGGTTGTGTCGGTACGCACTAATCGAAGCACAATTCGCTATCATTGTTGTCGGGGGAAACTACTTTCCGAAAGTACTTTCCATTCATTACACATGGTCCATTATCGGAGTTGACTGTTTTGGATCGTTCGAAGAAAATGTGTCCAAAAGCCCTTGCAGCCGGGATAGGGATTAACTGCCCCAATGCTGTCCTATGTAGCTTTGGACCATTTCCGAACCTGTCAATGTGAGGGGAAAATATCGTCCCAGCCGGCAAGCAGCAACAGGAGAAAAGTTGTTCTTCCGGTGTGGCTTGGCTCGTATTTCACACCTGAACGAGAAACTAACTCTCATATTTGTGGACGGTATGGGTTTTAGGTCTTGCGGCCAGTTATGGGGGAAAGTCATACTTTTCCGTTAGTAACACCTGTGAGCGGAATGGAAAGTGGCACCCAATGATGATAGTGCTAATATTTATAGCAAATAACCAATCCTTAATTTTACAACAGTCATCTTCGTACGGTATCAAGATGGAGGTAGAGGAAGGCTCGCAGGAATGGGGATGTGCAATTCAGAAACTGGATGTTAGGTGGTTTTGCAGGTTATCTTAGTGGTTTTAGCAACTCGTTTAATGCGAGGTGTGCATAATTCAAAACATTGTAAGACTTCGGTGGGTATGGAAGATTCTATCTGTAGGCTTTGTCGTTGAACTGAGTCAAAATAGTTATGCATTCAAATTTGAAAATATGAATATTCGTTTTACATTAAAAAAAATCTGATATTATAGCTCGGATGAATTGGAACAGGATTAAATTGACCAAACTCAATTAGATTAAAAAAATATTGATTGTTTGAAAATTCCTTAAACTGGTCACGAGAAACAAAACTCAGCCATGGAAGGCTTTTTGTAGAGATTGGTGTCATGTGTTCTTGTTTTTTTTTTTTTTGACGTATGACTACGTCTTTGTTTCCAATACTGGGGTACAATTTCAGGGATAAGGTTTGACTCAAATCTCTTTGAGTGCAGCACGCACTGCTACGAGACAGCACATTAAATTTCAAAGAGACGTGAAAGTGCAGTCTGTACTCCCGTGCACCGTTGTTTTACCGTGCGCTCAAAGCCGCACATCTCATTTCAAATTTGCTCTCGTCTCTTTGGGCGTTAACGATTGAGCTCTCGCTTGTCATCTCTGTGCAAGCACAAGTGCTATAAAGAGACACGGCGGCAGGCCCGACTAGTTTGTGAATAAGGATTTTAATAAAATTTTCCCTTTATGAACCAATACATTGCCTTTTTGTTACTAGCATCCTCAATTTTCATTTTGCTACCATTAACCAAAGCATGAGCCAAAGCACAGAGTAAAGCACTGAGTAGAGTACTGTTTACTCTTTGTCTCTGAAAAAGAAAAGTGCATGTGCGGCTATCTGTCTCTCGTGGTGCTACGAAATCTCTCGCACGTTCGTTTTGTGCGATCTTCTGAAACAGGAGACGCACACTTGACATTGGGTGAAGCATTTGTCTATTTTGCACTACTCTGTGGTTTTCGACAATCCCTGAGTACAATTTAAAAAAATATCCATTGTCTCTGTCACTATATGCAGTCAGGTTTTGTGCGTTAATATCTCAATCATTTCATAAAAAAAATAAAAATTCTAAATGTTTGTTCCAATCGATCCGAAATATTGCTACTCGTCGATTCCAATAATGTAAACTATTAATTTTGAACATTAAACTATTTGAAATTACGCATATATAAGGTGATGCCTTATAATGCCGATATTTCGTAGTAAATTTACTGAATGCACAGTATTCTCCTATCACAGACTTCAAATTTAAGTAAGGAACGTGTCCTATGCATCAGTAATATACATATACATAAGGGGGGAAACTTCCTTCAGTCTTTCAGCGATCTCGAAGATGTTGATCAGCGCACCTTCAAGTTGTCAGGCACACTCTTCTGCCTAGCAACGTGTTAGAGCGTGACAAATTTCCACTCGCATTCACCGCCTGCTCCAGCAGGGCCCCACACCGAGCGCGTGGTGCTGAAATACCTGACGGATGAAGTACTCTACCAAAATCATCTCACATCACCTGCAGCTGGCCATCCGCAACGATGAGGAAGTGATAAAACATCTTTCCGATGGGACAATTTCACAAAGAATGATTTCCTTTTCTGGCCGTCCTGCTACACAAGAAGATCGAATAAAAAGCCTTAGTTCAATCGCGAACTATGAACACCCGTCAACAACAAACATCCGTCCTCTTCAGGACGAACAAATAAATTTGTCCAATCACACCCTGTCCAATTTTTCAGTATTTCAAATTTTGTGAATAATAGAGCTATTTGAGAATGATTGTATTGCGAATTGGGTTATGCGATTTGTTGGATCGTATCGTTGGAAGGAGAATCTTATGTTCCCGCGGGTTTCGCGTAAGTGTCTCTGCTTACGGGTCCGCCCTACCGTTTTTGGCCCTTCATACAGCGTTACTGTGAACTGTGCAACCCGGTAACTCAATTTCATCTTGCTATTAAGTGGAGCTGCATACATGACAAGGTCGTAGAAGGGATAGTGGCTACCTTACATACATACATACATACATACAATAGAGCTATTTGAGAATGAGTTCCTTATCAAATGTGTGTTCCAGTGTTCCTGACATGTACTAACTATAATTGTTATGAAGTTTCTAATTACAAGATTCAGGAGTAAGTTTGTCCATTTTCAACTTTCTTCGGATAAGATTCTTAGCCGTAAAAACTGTAACTTTTGTCGCTCTAAAGCGCGGCTTGTAAACAAGGCCGTTTTCGCTTGTGATTTGTGTGGGAAATCGAATGGAACTGGTATCAATCACCACACAGATATGGTTGTGGAGTTATAGAGCTTACTTTTACTACTTACCCTACTTCCCCGTATATTCTTCAATAGTTTATAGATATCTTTGCTCGAAGTAGCTCAAGATCAACCAAATAGGACTAGTCCTATGTGAAATGTCCTGGAAAATCTAATAAAGGTTGTTTCAACTACCGTACGGATCTGTCAACAAAGATATGGTTGATTTCACCCCAGTTTAACCCATATTGTTGAATTATTTGTCTCAAGAATATAAGAGGAAGTGGGGTAAAATCAGCTAAATCTTTGTTCACAGATCCGTGTGGTATATAAAACAACCTCTATTCAGTTCTCTAGGACATTTCACCTAGGACTAGCCTTATTTTGTTGATCCTAAGCGACTCCAAGCAAAGATATCTAGGAATTATTCAATAGTAAAAGGGGAAGTGGGATGCCATATCTTCGTTCACAGAGCCAACTTCTATTTCATTTTACAGGATATTTCACATGGGATTAGCACTATTTTGTTGATCTTGAGCCACTCTACGCAAAGATGTCTTTAAGTTATTCGAGTATATAAGGAGAAGTGGGGTAACATAAGCTCTATAACTCCACAACCATATCCGTGCGGTGATTGAAACCAGTTTCATTCAATTTCCCAGACAATTTCCAATCGGAAGTGATCTTGTTTACAAACCGCGCTAAAAAGCGACAAAAATTAAAGATTTTTTCCTTAGTTTTCATCAGTTGAAGTGGTCACAGGTCCCCGTGAACCATTAAAACTACGTTTAATTTGGGACGCAGCTGCAAAATCACACGGGTTGTCTCTAAACGATGTATTATCAAAATGACCGGACCTTCTGACTTCATTAATAGCGATATTGTATCGAATTCGGCAGCAACAGGTGGCAGTCGCTGGGGATATCCGTGAGATGTTCCACTAAATGAAAACACGCAAGGAAGATCGTCAAGAACTAAGGTGTGGCCAAGTTAAAACTAGAACATAGACTTTTGCGCATTTTTCGGATGTACATTTACGAAGTAGTATTCTGATTTAACTAAAATGTTCGACTTTATGTGAACTTTAGAAGGAAAATAGAAAAAAAAATATTTATCTCGATTTTGAAGAAATTTTCGGACCACTCATGGAATACCGAACTCAAAAGTAAATCCAGTGCTGCCAAATATTCAAATATACCACACCTTCCCCCTTAGGAAAAGAAGGGTGGCAGTAAATTATTCTCTCTAGATGATGTCGTCCATACTTCTCTCACATTATATTATATTATATTTTATTATGCCTTAATTTGAATTAATCGTTTTGTTTGTTTGTATATTTGAAATGGAATAAACTATAACTTAATTGAAGGATACTAAGAGGTTTACGTAATGCTCATTGAATTTCCAGTATACTAAATCTCCTGTGGATATTTGTAATGGTTTGATATTGTTGTCATAATCTTCTACACTTTTTCTTCACTTTTTTCAATGCAAGATTTAGCTAATTCGTAAGCTTTATTCAGTTTATGATGCATTTCTTTATATTAATGTTCAAGGTTGTATATTGATGAGGGAACTTTGTCTAAACAATTTGGTATGGTTTACCCAAAAACTAATTCGAAAGGTGAGAAAATTGTGTCGGTGTTTGGTAGAGTGTTATATGGAAAAGCATAGTATTGTATGATTTCATCCTAATCATTTCTTGGTTCATTTAAAAATGTTCTTAAATATTCATTTAACGTTTTGTGATTTCTCTCCAGGGTATCAATTGTTTGAGGATGGTACACTGTTGAGAATTTGTGTTTTATGTTTAACAATTTAGTTACCTATCTGAAAATTTCATTTTTTAATTCAATACCTAAATCAGTTTTTATGTACTCTATAGGTCTATATATTAGGAAAAGGTTTTCAAGAACTGTTCTTGCTATAGTTGAAGCTCTCTGGTCAACCATTGGTGTCAGTATAACATATTTGCTAAATTCACATTGCAACGATAAAATATATCGGTTACCGTGATTAGAGATGGGCAAAGGTCCTGCATTATCTATTGTGACTGCATGAAAGGGTTTAGGTGGTGTATCGGTTTTTGTTAGTTCTTCTTCTGTGTTTTTAAAAGTTTTGTTCTGTTGACAGTAAATGCAGTTTTGAACGGAATTTTTAATAGTTTGGTGCATGTTCTTCCAATAATAGAAAGGTTTCAATTTTTTGCACAGCTTTACTTGTCGGACATCCCGACGATTTTCGTATCGTGATTACTGATATGAATATTTCTTTAATTTCATCGACACTCTGAAGTATCCGTGGTGCTTCATAGATTGGTATTTCCACATTTTTCAGAAATTTTGTTCCTATCCCTTTGAATGTTGCTATTGGAACAATTTTGAAAAGGGGTTCATTACTTTTTATGGCTACTTTTGGGCTGCAGTCCCGTAGCATTTCTTCCAATCCTGAAAACATTAGCTCTAGTGCTAAGTTCTCTTTTGGATTTATATGACTGGTCATTTCTTTTATAACCTTCTTTTGATTCTTTGACGTTAATTTGAATTCTATCTTTGTTTGTTTTCCCCTATTTGCAATGTTCGTTGACAGCTTAGGCACGTTGAGCGTTTTTTCGGAACTCAATACTTCGTAAATCCGGTTGTCCATTCCGATTTCAGATGTACTAGTCAATGATCTGGTTTGTACTGCCATAATTGTTATTAAATTGTCCGAATTCAGTCTGATTCGGGATAAAGTATCCGCGCATACATTAGATTGTCCTATGATGAATTCAATGTCAAAATTATATTCATCCAAGTTAAGTCTCATTCTCGTTAACTTGGGGCTTTGGTTTTTCTTCGTATATAAATACGTCAACGGTTTATGATCAGTTTTGATGATAAAACGTGTACCAAGTAAATATGGCTTAAAATGATTAACTGCCCGGTGAATTTCTTTTCAGTTGATTTCTTTTCGGTGACAGGTTTGTGAGATTCTCCTTTGGTCTAGGATTTACTGGCAAAAGCGATTTTCAATTCACTATCACCCTGCTTTTGCGCTAAAACTGCACTGCATGCTATATCCGAAGCATTGGTGGTTAAAATAAATGGATTATGAAAATGTGGATTCTGTAAGATTTTTGGGTCAGTAAGAGTTTTTCTCAATTTGTCGAATGAAGTTTGAGATTCTTCTGTCCATGTAAATTTTACATTTGTTTTCAATAATTTGTTAAGAGGTGCCGTCAAATGCACTTTAGATTACATGTACGCATGTGATCAAAAACCTTGCGTAAATTGTTCAAATGGCTCCGAAGAACATCCTATGCCGATAATATCGTCGATGAATAGAAATGCAACTTCTGGAGTCAAACCTGACATTGCAATGGTTATTATCCTTTGGAAGCTGTTGGGGGAGACATTTAGACCGAATGGTAACCGTTTACAATGGTACCGTCCGTTTTCAGTGCTGAACGCAGTATATTGTCTAGACTTCTTGTTTAGAGGGATTTGTAAAATTCCAGACATCAAGTCCAGGGTAGAAAACCATTTCGCCCTGCCTAGATGATCTAAAGGTCAACTGGTGGTATTTTGTTCCGCATTTGTATGCTGATTTGTTCTGATCACTGTATTTTTACGGGAATGAATGGGTAAGCATTTTTCCGTGTACACTATAATGTCACTTTTTCGACAAGGCACCAAACTGGCGTGATCAACAAAACACGGCGTGATCCCCAAAAGAAAGCTGTATCGAGAGTGATTAACGAAACCGATGTTTGTGGTTATGGATGACGAAACCTAGATCAAGGCAGACGCAAAGCAGATACCGGGGCTGAAGTTCTACTTTGCCAAATCACGGTTTGATGTTCCGGAAGGCATAAGGAGAAGAAAGTGGACAAATTCGCCAAAATATATTTGGCAGGCCATATGCCAATGCGCTAAACTGAATAAACCGTTAATCACAACGGGTACCATCAACAGCGAAATTTACCGCACCGAGTTCCTCCAGAAGCGTCTGTTGCTCTTCCTGCGGTCCCATGGAGGCGAGACATTATTTTGGCCGGACCTGGCATCATGTCATTACGCGCGATCGACGTTGGATTGGTGCAGAGACAATAACGTTGTTTTTGTACCAAAACCGCCAACTCCCCAAACGCACCAGAGATTCATCCGGTGGGAACATTTTGGGCCATAATGAAGGCCAAAGTTCGAAAATCGTCCAAGGTGTTTAATAACGAGCTGGAATTGAAGAAAGAATGGATGAAAGTGACCAAAAAGGTCGGCTCCACCATTGCAAAAAATGTAATTAGGGGTCTTATGGGAAAGGTGCGGGCTTTCAGCGATGGAAAAGAAATTGAATAAAATAATTATGCCGAAACATAATCCATATTTATTAATTCTGAAAGTTTCAAGAAAACCGACTTAAAATAATTTCTTGGCGAACACTTATGTCTGGTGCATTTTTCTTCGAGTACAGTCCTTAAAACGAAGAAAGAACTCTAAAACATGCCTACACGAATGTTTTCGACCGCCATGGCGAATGTTCCGGTAAACTACCAGAAGGCCGCTCGCAAGGTCGTAGAATTTTTTGTAAGTAAGCTTATATAATTACCTTCCATGGGAAATTTATCAAAAACAATTGTCTGTCTTAGCTTTTTTTTTATCATCATCCGAAAAATGCAATTTCTTATAATGCAAACGTTAAGAAAGCTTTGCGTTCAAATCTCGGTATAATTCGGTTTTCGATAAATTGTTCTTCTGATAAAGTGTGACTGCCAGATTAGGAACACCTAGCTATATGTATAAGCGCGAAAAGGTTTTCAATTTTATAAAAATCTGCTTGGTAATTTGAGCTTTCAGCTTCCATACCTCTTGTTTTATTCCCACAATGTTACACAACTTTCGTCTCTTTTATTTTCATTTAGGATGATTCAAATACGTCCCCGAGGCTCTCTGATGCACATGACAGAGAGGAAAAAAAAACTGTTCAGAATATCCCATTGTCGTCATACTCAAAGCCAGCGCTCATGTGAAAGGGGTCATATTTGTGAAGCAACCGGCCACGCCAACCTTTGTGCCCGTTGTATTTACCGAGGGAAAAAACGAGGTAATTATCCGGCAACTCCTGTCGATTCCAGTGCTAAACTGAACGAACAAACGAATTAAAAAAAAAAAAGAACTCCCACGTTTACCTTTATTGAAACTCGTTGATCTCGTTGTGACAAGAAACAAAGGGATTCCCATTCAGCGACGAGCGTCATGTTTGACTTCCCGGTATGAACGTGATTACACGTCTGCTGGAACTCACTCAAAATTTGGGTTGTAGGTTCATTGAAATTTAGAAACGCCACTCGTAGAATGAGTTAGTGTTACTCGCATTTGAGAAAATTTTACGCAGTCGCTTGAGTGACTTTCAACAGTCGTGTAGTGCCCCAGGAGAGGTAACATATTTCGGTTGAAAATGTTCATCTGCGTTGGCTCCATGGCGACTTTTGTGCCACACTCATCTCCGATGGATGGATGTAAAACGAACCTCTTTTTTTTCAACAGACTTTCTATTACATAGTGCATCCGACGATGGCCTGAGGAATATTGAATAAATCAGCAAATTCATCATCGCATTCACCTACGTCAAAGTCATATCAATCAATAAATTGGCTTTGGCTAATGTTGGCCAGCCGGAGTCATCCCTCGGGGAGGCCGGAATATCCTTCCGCTCGAGTTCCCAAACACAACTGGAACCGGCCGGATTGACCGGGGCAGTGCATTGACTTCTCCTCCATTCTGATCAACATCATCGAAATGGTAATTAAGCGTAAAATATAGATGCCATGCATCATTTGCTTCTCTTTTCTCTGCTCCATAGACACATAACTAAGCACATACTGATGTCCCATTGCCGGCATTCTGTGCTCTATTATGTTGGGGCTTAAGTCCTTCCAACTTTCGATGCATTGATTGAGGACGAAGTTTGGTTGGGGGGGGGGGGGGGATGAGGGAGGGTATAATTTCATTTTTCAGTGACCTCCGTTCTAGATACGATACGAATCAGGATCCTAGGTGAGGAAGCCATGCAGACGGAGTAACGATGAGTACGACTGTGTGTGTGTGGAAAAAATGTCACGCTGGGGAGTTTTGGCTTTTCTATCGTTTTTGGATTCCAGACGACGGTAAGTATAACGAAAATATGGCTTTTTGTTCAATTCCATCGATTTCTGTAGAATTCTATCAAGAAGACTGGAAGAGCCATGTTGATTATGCTAAACCCTCAGTTGGAATATAAAAATGACTAATGACACACCTTTTGACGTTCGTATTGAACTTCTGTAGAGGCTTTACTCAGTATCTTCAAGGTACAATAATAGGCAAAATAAAGTGCCCAGCTGATCATATCTTTTGATGTTTCTCTAATTTAATTGGTTCAAATTAAAGTTGACACACTGAAGGCTTTTTTGATACACTATTTTTCTTTTAATTTTTTAGAAAATTTCACAAAAAACACTGCAACAAGAAAATCCTAGAGAGTTTGAGCAGTTTAGTGGAAAACTTGTAACTAGAAAGGAGAAGACAAATTAGTATTTTCCATTTCATTCCAACTAGCTTTGCTTAACTTGACAGATACACGTATTTCGTTTACAATGTGCAGACTTCTTCAGTATCCCGTACTAATAAGTCGACTACTAGTCGAGTTATTAGTACGAGACACTGAAGAAGTCAGCACATTGTAAACGAAATCCACGTATCTGTCAAGATAAGCAAAAGTAGTTGGAATTAAATGGAAAATACTAATTTTTCTTCTCATTTCGTACTGAGTTATTTGAAAATTCACATCTCATATCTCACATATCTCGCATCATATCTCCGTTGGTGTCTCTCACTGGGGCAATCAGTAGCGTACATGCGGAGATAAAGCTTTTGTTACATAAGCCCGCACTGTGTATGCAATCACCAACGATCAGGCAATGGCCCCAAATCGGACAAACTCGAGCTGCCAAACGACCTCGTGGACCTGATTTAGAACGAAAGGTGTTCGAAAGTCAATCTGGTTCCCAGCATGTTGACCAGAATGCAGTGTCCGTTTCAATCACCGCTCAACTAGAGAATAAATTTTGGCTTTATTTGTCCCGAGTACGTCCTGATGTCATCAACGAGGAAATTTTGGCATTGATTCGAGCAAACCATGATTTGACCCAGGGCCCAGAGGTTAACTGGTGGCCTAATGAAGGGATACAAGCAAGATGACCTTCATCTCCTTCAAAATTGGTTTGGACCCTTCCCTGAAGACAAACGCGCTTGACCCTTCGACTTGTTCCATGAGTTTGAGAAATATTCAACTCAAAAATTTCGGAAGCCCTTCGCTATATTTCTGACACCAACAACCGGTACTCCACCACAAGTTGTAATGCAGCGTTATTTAATTGCAAAGGGAAACGATTTGATTCTCCACGAAATGACATTCAACCACCGGTTTTTACACCGGGACGCAACCAAATTTAGTGTAATGGAAGCTTACGATCCATATCAGTTCGATTACGTTTTACTATTTGGGCTACGCTTTACTATTTGACAATTACAACCAATCTGGGTTGGTTTGGAATGTTCCACGATTGGTCATCTCACAATTGACGTTCTTCGTTCGCATATGCCACCCGTCTGCTGTGCTTTGATGGATGGATTAAGCCTTCATAATTTAACGTAAATAAATTCAACGTTAAATGGTAACTCGAGACTGCTTGTGTTGGTTAATGAAGCTGCCGTTATGGAATGAGCTTTTGTCGAAGCCTTCGAACCTTTAATTAACCTAGACGCCGATCATCCTGCGCTGCAGATTACTATCAATCTATCAGTACCTATTACCATCGATAACATCCACATGGCCTGAATTTCCGTAGAACTGATTTTGTTGCTATGAGCCAATCTCTGTCCCCAATCAATTGGCCGTTCCTTTACTCGTGCTCCACTATCGATGAAGCGATAGAGTTTTTTGACGAGGTTGTGTCCCGGGCAATATCAGATTTTGTTCCACTGACCCGCTCGTAAACCTCCTTGGTCAAATGCGCATTTACGGTACCTAAAACGTGTGAGACCGAAGGCTATTCTTAAGTACTGCAAAACTCGAAATCAATTCACGATGCGAATTTTCTCGACAGTTAGTACCTATTACCTAGTGTACAATCATCTTCTCTACGAGAATCATTCAAACAAGTCCAATGTAAGGGAAGGTCCATTAATTATGTCACGCATAAAGGGGGAGGAAGGTTTAGGAAAACGTGACAATCTATTAGCATCTCTATGTTCTATTTACTGTAGATTAGTAGAGTTCACAACCAACCATATTATATGATAGCATTATAGCATATTTGAATTTGAAATATTAAAACTAATCACAGTAGGCATGAGTTGGCATGGTAGCTATGAGCAACGTGATTTTTCCACTAGAGTGAGTTTGAGCTAAGCACGAAATAAAGATAGACGCTTTTGTTAAAACGTGTTCTTTTCAATTGCAACAAATTTTGGCAACGAGGTTTCCTAGTGAAAATTGAAAATCGAGGTCTAATCAGTAATCTTTAACATCCAAAATGCCAAACGGAGGAGGAGAACTAGCCGGAGGCACGATCCAGGATATGCAAACTGCGATTATGCAAATCACTCAACTCCTGCAGCGGTTTGCAGCTCCTGGACAGCCTCGCGGACAGCTTAATCCGGAACACACGCTGGAAGCCCTTTCTTCCAACATCAGCGAGTTTGCTTTCGATCCCAAAAACGGCATCACATTCGGAAAATGGTTCGCACGTTATACCGACCTTTTCGAGAGCGACGCGCAGCACTTTGATGATGCAGCCAAAGTTCGGCTTTTACTGCAAAAATTGGATACCGCTTCCCACAGCCGGTATTTGAATTATATCCTTCCAAGGCTCCCGAAGGATTTAACGTTCGCAGACACCGTGAAAACGCTAACCAAAATTTTTGGCGAACACACCTCACTTTTCCGCCGTCGGTTCCAGGGTCTCCAGCTGGCGAAAAGCGAAGGAGTCGACATCATCACCTACGTTAGAAGGGTGAACCGAGCCTGTGAACATTTCGATTTCACGAACCTAACTTTCGACCAATTCAAGGGTATGGTTTGCGTTACCGGACTGAAGGCATCCAAGCATGCAGATATTCGGACCAGATTTCTCACCCGGATGGAAAACGAGAAACCGGACGCACCAGTGACTCTTCAGACTCTCATCGACGAGTTCCAGCAGCTCGTTAATTTGAAGGCAGACACCAGCTTGATTGAGCATCCAGCCAGCTCGAAAGCAGCAGTACACGCCATCGGCGAGAAGAAGAGAGAGAAGTTTCCAAGTCCTCGTTCAAGCCGAAAGTCAAATCTCCGAAGACGCCTTGCTGGCAATGTGGACTAATTTACTTTTTCAAGGATTGCACATACAACAGCCATCTGTGCAAATCTTGTAACCGTGTGGGACACAAGGAGGGGTACTGCGGTTGCTTCACCAAGTCCTCAAACCCGCCAGCTGGTGACAACTCCAACCAAAAGGGTAAGAAACATCAGAAGAAGACAAAGTACCAAGCCAACATCGATCATGCGGTAAACCACACCGCTAATCTCACCCGGTTCGTCACTACAACGATGAATGGTCGTCAAGCCACAATGCAGCTCAACAGCGGATCACCAATAACCATCATCAGTGAAAATACGTGGAGCAAGGTCGGATCGCCCACACTCAAGCCATCGACTTGCGAAGCACTTTCCGCATCCAAAGATCCTCTTCCGCTACTGGGGGAATTCACCTGTCTCGTAGGAGTCAACGACGTCATCAAGCCTGGGCTGTGCCGAGTCACATCAGTTAAGGGACTCAACCTGTTCGGCTCGGAATGGGTGGACCTCTTCGACATGTGGACGAAACCATTGTCATCGTTCGTAAATCAGGTGAACCAATCCAATTCAAATTCTTTTTCTGGAAAGCACTTCCTTATGCGGTTTCCCGAAGTTTTTCAGGACATACTTGGGCATTGCCAGAAAGTTCAAGTCAGTCTTCACCTGAAGTCAGATGCCAGGCCCGTTTTTCGACCCAAACGCCCAGTTCCGTACAACGCCCCTTTGGTCGACACGGAGCTCGATCGTCTGCAGCAGTTGGGCATTATCTCGCCAGTAGATTATTCCGACTGGGCAGCTCCTATCGTTGCAGTTCGGAAGCCGGGTGGCAAAATCCGGATATGCGCCGACTATTCGACTGGGTTGAACTCGATGCTGGAAGCGCACAATTTCCCTCTTCCCACGCCGGATGACATTTTTTCGAAGTTGGCCAGAAGCAAGGTGTTCAGCATCATCGATCTGTCGGATGCCTACCTACAGGTAGAAGTCGACGACGCATCACAGCGGCTGCTCACAATCACCACACATCGGGGCCTATTCAACTTCAACAGGCTGGTTCATGGTGTTAAGTCAGCACCCGGCGCTTTCCAGCAACTAATGCACACCATGATTGCTGGAATACAGGGCGTGGAAGTATTCCTGGATGATTTCATCATCTTCAGCAAATCAGAGGAGCAACACTATCCGGCGCTGTGCACCCTGTTCAATCGTCTGCAGGAATATGCTTTCCATCTGAAGCTGGAAAAGTTCCATTTCTACCAGCAGGAAATTAAATATCTGGGGCACATTGTCGACGCAAATGGACTACGTCCAGACCCGGAGAAACCAGCTGCTATTTCCACGATGCCACGTCCAACCGATGTTCCACACTGCGATCATTCTTGGGCGCGGTCAATTTTTACGGAAAATTCATCCGTGAAATTCACCAACTTCGAAGACCATTGGATCAACTTCTAAAAAAAGATGCGAAATTCGTTTGGAGTACCGAATGCCAACAAGCCTTTACCGACATCAAGCAAGTTCTTTTGTCAGATTTACTACTCACCCACTATGACCCAGCGTTTGAGATCATCGTGGCGGGTGATGTTTCCAACACCGGCATTGGAGCGATCATCATGCATCGCTTCCCGGACGGTCGTATCAAGGCAATTGCGCATGCGTCCAAAACTCTTTCTTCAGCTGAAAAAAAATACGGGCAAATCGAGAAGGAGGCGCTCGCTCTGGTCTTTGCTGTCACCAAGTTCCACCGCATGCTGTTGGGACGCAGGTTCAGGATGCAGACTGACCATCAGCCACTGGTGAAAGTCTTGATTGAAGAAAAGAGTTCCCATCCACACGGCAAACCGTTAGAAGCGTTGGGCACTTACACTGCTTGGGTACGATTTCGACATCGAGTTCGTATCTTCCAACAATTTCGGCTACGCGGATACGCGAGGCTCATCAGCAACCAAGAGCGACCAGAGGAAAAATTTATGATAGCAAATGTCAACATCGAGCCCGAACAGCAGTGCGTTCTGGATAGCAACATCGAACACCTACCAGTCACGTTCCATATGGTGCAAAAAGCTACGTCGGAGGACCCAATCATGCAGCGACTCGTCCAGTACATCAACTCCGGCTGGCCGAAGAACGGAAAATCAATTCAAGATACAGCGTTGCAGGCGTTTTTCCACCGGCGTGAATTATTATCCGTAGTACAAGGATGCGTGATGATGATGGAACGGCTGGTGATTCCAGAGTGTTTTCGGAAAAAGCTGTTGAAGCAACTACACCAAGGTCATCCCGGCATCGAGCGAGTCAAAGCCATCGCTCGGAGTGTCATCTACTGGCCGAAGATCGACGACGAGATCGGTGAGTACATTCGACGCTGTTCCTGTTGTGCAAATGCGTAAAAATCTCCACCAAAAGCAGAGCCACATCCGTGGTAGAGCGCAGAAGGACCATGGAAGCGCAGAGTTACCTGACATTCCGGACGATGGATCGGAGCCTGATGTAACCGTTCAACCTGGACCATCCACTTGTTCTACGCCGTTACGATCGAACCCAAAACGGAATGTCAAGCTGCCACAACGTTTTCAAGAATATGTGCTTTCTTAGGAGGGAGATATTAGAATCCCAATGTTCTATTTACTGTAGATTAGTAGAGTTCACAACCAACCATATTATATTATAGCATTATAGAATATTTGAATTTGAAATATTTAAACTAATCACAGTAGGCATAAGTTAGCATGGTAGCTATGAGCAACGTGATTTTTCCACAAGAGTGAGTTTGAGCTAAGCACGAAAACGTGTTAACGTGTTCTTTTCACAATCCATATAAAAAAAATTGAAGGTTCATAAAAAAAATGACAGGGGAGGGGGGGTTGGTGGGCGTGCACAACCCAAATTTGTTCTGATCATTTTCGAACACAAACACTTGTTCCTGATTTTCAAGAGAGGAGATAAACAAAATGCCGAAAATAACCGAGGAATCAGAACGCTCTGTGCCTGATCAAAAGTCTTCGAGATCATCATCAACGACTTGTTAGGGAACGTCCATTAATTATGTCACGCAAAAAGTGAGGATTTTTAACCAACCGAACTACTTTACTGTCTGGCATACCTCAAGGTAGTAATTTGGGACCACTGCTGTCCTCAATCAATAGCTTCGAAGAGTGGTGTTCTAAGAATTTCCTCACTCTGAGTGTTAGCAAATGCTCCATTATCACATTCCATCGAACATTGAACCCAATTGCATTTGATTACAAAATAAACAATCAACCTCTGCAGAAAGTTGATACTGTTCGTGACCTTGAAATCAAGCTTGACTCCGGTTTGACAACACTACACGGATTGACTGCCGAAAGTGACATCGTTGATCGACTCTCGGCCGTCCCCTCTACATGTGCTGGTAGTTCCTTCGATAGTTAGCTACATTCGGCTTTGCTAGAGCTTCCAATAAACTACACTCGCTCGTGTTGGTGTATCGACTGCTACATTTAAACGCCCAAGCATTGAAGTCACCGGTGATGACGACCGGTCCTCGATCGATGAGCTCTTCCGTTGCTTGTCCAGCATTTGGTTGAACTGCTCTATTGTTCATCGTGGAGGAGCGTAGTAGCTCCAGATATAGACCCCGTTGATTTTCGCAATCATGAAGCCTTGCTCCGTATAGTGCACTTATTCCTTAATTGGATATCTACCAACTGTCCATATTGCCACTGATTGGGCCTTATCAACTATGCAGTTCCCATCCCCAGGTGGGAATCGGTATGACTCCGAGCTCCATTTCCATATCCATTTCCAGCATCATTCTCATTCAAAACAATGTAAATCAAAGTCAGCATTGACAAATTTTTATTCAAAATTTGAAATGTTTCGCCCAAACTCATCTACATAACCTAAAAGTCATGTTTCATTTTCCTCCAGCGGCGCAATCCTCCGGAATCCTTCCGAGCCCAAGCCAAATCTAATCAAAACCCCTCAAACCCAAACAAAACCACTGCACTCGAAACGGCATAAGTACAAAGCCATGCTCACCGAACAGGTCTATTACTTGTAATCACTTTGTCACTTTATCTATCCTAATTAAATATTTATTCTATCGTTCCAATGAATAAATCATGAACTCGCTCAACAATCAAATCACACATCGTTCGCCTATGCGAAGCCGACGCTGGTAATGTGAAGCCACCGACGACGACGACGATGGCAGCGACTGCGACAACTGTCAGATAACGGAACACATTTCCCACGAATACCCACATTCAGCCAGTCAGCCAGCCAGTGGTGTGGAAAACGGCATTGTGAGAGCAATAAAACGACATGTTTTTCCAGCCCCCTTCAGCACCCCGTCGATCCGATCGGTTGGGAAAAGCCCCTCGGGAGGATCCCTTTTTCACCAACCCGAAGCCAGCTGGAAATTTGCATACTTCCAGGGGAGATCCATACCAAACGACCTCTTTTTTCGGTGTTTCCCTTGCTCCTCCTGCCATTTCCATTTAGTTTGATGGGCCGCTCGGAAAGGTAGAGAAAAGATGTGCAGAGCTACCTTGTGCAAACATCCGTTTTAATGGCATATTAAATCTGGATTCATACGAATGAGTGGATTTAAATCAAACACACGCAAAGGAGTGCTATTTGCTGAGATTAAATTCCCCCCCGAAGGCGTCTGAAAATTGCTGGGAATTTATTGCCTACTTGTTAATCAGAACTGAATCTAGACATCAGTAATATTTTCCAAGCGTTGGCTTATCAAACGCCAAGATAAGAAGTCTAAATTGCTGCAATCTCCGTCGGAATCGGCAGTTCAATTTCCATTACACAGATCGGACAATTGAGTCCACTGTAACCGGACTAGGATGCATCCACCATCCCGAGGCCATGCGATGGAATTGACTCGACAGCACCACATGTGTGTGTGTGTCACATATCGTAAGCACCATGTTCGAGATACAATGGAAATGTTCGACATCCAATGAGACAAGCCAAGAAGGCTTTGAAAAAGGGCAAAGTTTTTGCATTTACCATGGCACCCACCTCGTCAGCCAGCCTACTTCCTAGGTTCGGTGTGGGGATGGAATAATTTCCCCCTATAGAGTAGTACCACTTAACAATGGGAAGTTATTTACATTTGCTATTACATGCAAATGGCACTCCGAAAGTGTAGAGATAACCTTTAGATTACAGTCGAGTAACTTCTTCGGTATCAGTATCTGGGTTATGAATGAAGGTGTGGGCCTTTGGAACGTGCAACTTGCTTAACCAAGGTGGTTATTTTTAGTCATCTTTGAAGGAGTATAGGTTAGATATTTAAGAAGGCTGCCGAAACAGGGTCTCTCTGAAATGTGTGAGATAAAGATTGGCATAGAAAATATGGACGCACCCACCTTTAAGTTAAAATACTTTCACAAGATCGCAAGTGTTGGAAATTCAATTTTTATTAGATATACTGTCAACATTGGAGTAGCACATCACGGTAGTGTTCTCAATATTTGTAATCAAGCGATTGTTTGGGGTAGCTTGTTGGGAACGTTCTTCATTAGATTCAGCATAGACTTCTTAGCGACAAGATTCGACACTTTATTCCAATCTTTTTCAAACTGTTGGATGTTATCTGTAGCCTTGATAATGCGAAACTTATGTTTTATTCATGTTTTGAGTTGTCTATATTATTGCGGATACAGACCTTAATTCTAATATACTACGTTTCATAAGATTCGCTACTGAAATGCCGGAGAAATAACAGTTTGATTAATAAGTCTACCTTTTTCCGATGATGATCTGAATTTTTTACAAATCTGAATTACGGTTTTGGCTGACTTCATAGCATCAACACATCTCTTCCTAGTAGTAGCTGAACGATTAAGTGTATTAGTCAAATTTACTCCAAGGTATTTCAATGACTTACAGGTAACAAACTCCTTTCCGTTTAATTTTATGTTATCTGGTATACTTTTCGCTGCAATTTTACCTCAGCCAAACATTCTTCTAAAGCTGCAATAATCTTCTCTTAGTCATTTTGACCTTCTTTTATAAAAAGCAAATCGTCCGCAATTGTCAGGGTAATTGGCAGTGCAAGCAAACCCATCCTAATTAACAGTAATCGTGGTATCTTACTCCCCACTTTTTGAAGAACATTTTGAATTATCAAATTTTAATTAAAAGGCGAAAAAGGGCAGCTTTGCTTGATTCCTTTTCTCCTATTTATTTCATTTGAAAATTGATTGTGCCATTGGATAAACCCCTAACTTTTCAGACACACTATAAAACCCTATCGATTATATGAGTTGGCACCTTCAGTTCCATTGAAAGTTCTTTCAATTTCTCCAGCCTAATCTTATCAAAAGCCTTCTTAATATCTAGTGATGCTTTCTTCTTCTTTAGCATTTCAAACGTATTGCCTTCACAATTAGCTTATTGCTTGCTCTCAACTTAGTGTTCTAGATGCACTTCCACAGTTATTGATTGCTCGTGGATAGTAAGTTTTTCGCAAGCTGTCACAATTTTTCTGTTTCCTTGTACATTTGAAATGAAAGCAAAATTTTCCATCGAAGTAAGAAGCCGAGTAGTGATGTGTAATCTGAAAAAGATTACGTATTTATGTTTCCGCTCCTCTTTACTTTCTGTGTGTTTCGTGAATAGTTTTAATTAGAGAATGTAAGAAAATAAGACGATAGTGGGGAAGCTCATGGGGAATCCAAAAAGCCGAGAGCATCATTCGTCGGAAACTCTTTGGTGAAAATTAAATGCTCAATTTTCAGGAACTCGAAGAAACAACGACGCCGATTGCGAGTGATACCGTGGCCAAAGTGTTAATACAGTTCGGGTTAATCGATCCCGTTTACCCGCAGAATCTTACTCCCACATTCATAAAAATTGTTTGTTTTTCGAATCGTACAAACGGCCGGGTACGAAAAAAAAGAAAAGTTAATTATGTTCTAAAGCCATAAAAAAAAAAGAAGAAATTACTTCCGCATAGGAAACCGCTTATTCTAACACTACCAATCAAGTTTTGGTGCACTTATCAAATTCCCGAACACATTGGAAAGGTCGCATGGTGCGACAGGAATAAAAAATTCGAATCTAGTTAAGCCCGGAGTGTGTAATATGATGCTGATTGGATGAGATCTGATCAATACATTCCTATAATTTTTCACTAAATGCTCTACCGAAATTTTAAGCTTAAATTATGTATAGTATCTATGTACCTCGATAGTACGTACACTCGATAGTACTTACGTTTTGATTCGATAGTACATACAGTCATGACCTTAGATTTTTACCCTTCTTACAAATTTACCCTTTACACAAGTTGCGGCGGTAGGACATTAATTTTATTTAATATTTGTAACGACCTTACTTAGGACTTGGTCTTGATTGCGTTGCGTCTCGTTGTGCTTATTTCTGTTTTGCTGGTACCACGTAGATTGGTTTTGAGAGTTAAAAATGGGGAAAACACGAACTAGTGAACTGAAGCGTCAAAAAGCTGCCATTGTAATCGGTTCTTTAAGGATATCGAAAATGGGATGAACACCAGAGAGGTAATGGCAAATCATAACATTCCATCTCGATCAACAATTGCAACAATCAGACAAACGAAGTAGAAAATCAGAGAAAAGGCAGTGCAGTCAAAAGGATCAATTGGTAAATATATTACTTTCATTGAAAAGCGTAGGTACATCCATGAGTTCATCCAAATACATGACATTTGTTTGTTAAAATGGAGAGAAACTTTCGAGAAATGTTGCGGCTTTAGAAGATTACGTCAACAAATTTTCGAAAAAAAAACTACAAAAATGAAAAAAAGCAAATGTCACCATCCCAGATTTTCAATGCAGATGAAAGTGGCCTGTACTTTAAGGACACTCCTATTACCACTTTCGTCGATAAAGATGCTTCCTGTGCTCCGGGTCGGAAGGTATCAAGAAAATGAGTTGCCCCCATGCCATGCTCCAACATGGATGGATTATTGAAGCTTCCATTAATGTTAATTGGTAAATCTAAAATACCAAGGGCACTGAAGTATGTTTGGCAAATTGCTTACTCGGCTTCTAATAATGCTTGGATGACAAGATTTTTGTTTAAACAACGGCTATTTGTGGAATACGTGTTTCTCGCGTCACCAGATTTTTTGAAGAATTTAATCGGCCTATTAGGGTCCTGATAGTTCTTGATAATGGTTCTGCTTATTTCAATGGCAGAGAATTACAAACCGTAGATGGGAAAAAATCTGGACCAAATTTCTATCTCCTAACACGTTCAACTTGTTCAACCCAAGGACCAGAATATAATACATATGGGCAAAGCGAACTACCGAAAAACTCGTATGCAAGAGATGCTGGTCCGAACCGGAGAATTTCACGAAAATGTAAAAAATATCACCATAAAGATGCTATTTTTTGGGTGGCTCACGCATGGGATTGCGTTCCAGGGGATGCAATAAGGAAAGCCTGGAACATGTATAATCCGGTAGATCGCCATGATGAAGATGACCTGCCATTATCTATACTCCAGGATAAATGGCAAAGCATTTCTCAGAAAACTCTCGAACCTAGAACTCAAGAAGAAAAAGACGAATATTTCGAAATTCTGAACGATTATGATATAGTGGAGGGTGTTCTTAACTCTGATAATGACAACAGCACATACACCGAGAATAATTTGACGTTACTCGAAAAAAAAAATCCGTGCCCGGATCCGTGAGCTGCAGTCATAAATCCGTGAACAAGCAAAAATACACCGTGAACTGAATCATATAATCATGTAATCATGAAAACGTGAACTAGTTCACGGTCCGTTTTCATTTTCGCGAACGCTTTTGTTTCTGTGTACCAACAATCGATGAAAAAATAAGTTTTTCGATGATACTGCTAACTTCAATCAAGGTTCTAGAGTTTCTCATGAAGCAGAAATAAGCAATGAGGATTGAGTTTGATTTTGAGGTACGCAGAAGAGAACGGATAGCCGCTAAATACGCAGTTTAGTTTGCTTCCAATACGGCTTAACAGGTTGCTAGTACATAACAAAACTCACTGATTGACCGTGCACAATTGATTTTCCTTATCCTATCCGAGAAAATGGATTTTGTTCCTTAAAACTAACTTGAAATAAATGATAACAACTACAACATGTTTTTGCTTTTTGTATCCTTGAAATAAACAAAAACCCTGAACGAATCCATCTGCAGTTAGATCTGACCATTTTCGTTTGGATTTCATGTGTTCAAGATGTTTCCAATGCGGTACCGAAACATGACAAAAAGTAGATTATTTGATCCTGGGCACTCAATTGGGTTATCATTGATCGTGTTTTGTAATGCTGATGTGATTTTATGTTGCATGAGATGGTTATGTCAAGTTAGAAACTGGCTGCTTTCCCGGGAGTGTCCGTCATATGACTGTAAGGTTAAGCAATGTGGTCTTAGACTGTCGGAATGCCAATCAATGAACTCATTTCTGTATGCCCATTTGATTTGGGGTATCGCATGGTAGGTAAGGGGTGTTTCTTGCTACCTTCACTCATATCCAGTTGATCGATTCCAAAACTGATCTATTGCGTTCCATGGACCGAAAAACCACTCATTAGGCGATTAATGTGTTGAATTCGGTCCAGTTATTGCACGCAAACGTACACACACACACACACACACACACACACACACACACACACACACACACACACACACACACACACACACACACGCACATTTTCCTTTCTCGTCCAGCTCATTTGATTGGTATATGGTATGATAGTGTAATCAATTCTTTTTCGGTATGAACTGCCTTAATATGACAAAATATATTTGTATTCAGTAAACAAATTTGAAGAATCTTAAGTCAGATGTTTTATTATTCAGTTAAGTTTACAAAAAATCGCTTTACTTCGTGAAATTTTGAGAATCTGCAGAAGAAACCAAAATTTCCAAAATTGATGGCACTTTCTATGCAAAGACCCGTCGTTGGTCGATCAACAACGTGTGAAGGAGCTCATGCTGTGAGGACGAGATTCGCTGCTTCCAGCAAGATGATGAATGCCCCAGTGAATTTTAACGAGGCCAGATACCCTGGTGGAAACGGAACACTAACCAGTCAGACCCCGCAAAGGATTTTTAGACAATTGAGAGGTGGTAGGTGCTCTCAAAACGCGGAGCGAAACAGGAAATTGTTATCCATTTTGTCCCTATATCACTTTATTATGAACCTACATTAAATATAATTTTTCTTATTATGATCACATCACTTATCAAGGTGAATCCTGATCCATCGAGCCCTACCCTAGTAACATAGAAAACCCTCCTGTGACCTTTGTGGGGATGCAGAGGTAAACACGGTCCCTAAACAGCAAAGGCCACACAAGCTTTCCTTCCCTATTCCCACCTGATTGCAAGGACGTGGCCGGCGCCGTTATTGATTATAAAAGAAATTGAATCACAGACACGTGTACAGTGAGAATGGTCGGTGACTCCCAGCCCCATTCAATTGATTCATTGTGCAATTTCACTGATTCTGATCAATCACGGAGTAGCAACCATCGATACGTGCACCCAGTCAAGCTAAGCTAAGTTAAGCTAGATGCACTTCCACAGTTATTAATTGAGAGCTTTCGATGCCAGGTACCATTTTTGCATTAGTATGATTTTGTGTGGCAAATACAATCATACGCTATGCCCAGGGAGTCGAGAAAATTTCCTTAACGAAAAATTCCTAGACCAGACCGGGAGTCGAACCCAGCCACCTCCAGCATGGTGTTGCTTTTTAGCTGCGCCTTTACTGACTGAGCTAAGAGAGGTCCCGTAGTGTAGTGATGCTACATAAAGGGTTTCTCCTGCATTCCAGTGCTCCTCCATCAGCCTACTTGTGCTACAAATATGTGATCGTCTGTTGAACGACCTTCTGTGAAGGCTGCCTGATGCAATCCCGGATCACCTGTAAAACCCCTCAATCTGTTACGTAACCATTTTTCATCAGGTTTGTAGACTACATTGCACAAACTTATGCTTCTAAAATCATCTACTGTCTTTGGGTTTCGAACTTTTTGAATTGCTGGCATATCCCTTGGGATAATATTCTCTATCCAAATTCTCCTCCAGACTTGCAGTAAAAGATGTGCTGAAGGAGTAAATGAAACTTAAGCCGTTTTCTAAGCCTCGGCTGCAGCCTTTCTTATTCTCTTGGCTTCTTTTCCATAACTGCTACGAATATTCCTATTTTCCCCAACTGTCTTTTCCAATTGCTCATAATGTTTTTTTTAAATACTTGTGCATCCAAATATTAACATGTCTTGTTATTGACTTTAACTACTGTTTCATTCTACAACGTAACAAAAAAAAAATTCATGGGTTTACCTCACAGGACTGAAGCGGCTGTCATCCACGAACAACAATCGTGAAGCCGAAAATTTGGTGCTGTGTGTGGTGCTAATTTGACAGCTCGGTTTTTTTAAGGCTGTAGGCAGCAAACACAATATACGCGGTGGAAGTTGGCGTAATTTTCGTTAATTTGATTCGAGAGTTAAGTCTTCCGTGCTGTACTTAGTGCAGTGATTATCACAACGATAGTATTTTTTCATTGTTTATCAGCCAGGTATAATAATGTTTTATCTACATTACTGATACTAGTAGGTTGATAGAAGAAATATTATAAGGAATTATAATCCACTGTGAACCAAGCTTAAAATGTTCAAATCGTCACTAGCGCCACACCAAAAGTAGCAGGCTTCAAGAACTAACGCCTGCTTCAGTCCTCTGGTTTACCTTCATCCGCATCGACAAAACCACCCATGCAGCATCAATCATAGCAACCCATGAGTCAGCAGACAAAATTTGACAGTTCTATCAGTTGAACTCTAAACGCGATGGCAAAAACAGTGGAGCAACTCCGTTCCGAAGTGTGCGCGTTCGAAGAACGGCACCCCGTCGCGTCGAAAACGGAGATCGTGTGGCACTTTGTGGACGCCGGATACGCCCGTTTCGGCATTTACAACATTTTGGCACCATTAGACAAAAATCAGAGCATAGAAAGAACGCCCAGTTCCGGAAGGCCGACAACCTGAGCGACAAGAAGCACCAAAAGCAAAGGATGCTGAAGAGGAAAACCGAGGGAAAAGTGGCTACATCGATGCGTGCGCTCGTACCTGGAAAAGTACCTGCCGAACATGAAAGTACATGACAGAAAGCGGAAGTCGCGCCTGAATAAGGTGGTCAACTCGATTTTCCCGGCGAATCGTGACGTGGCGGTGGTGATGGACGACGAGACCTATCTCATCCTGGATGGCAATGACTGGCAGGGCACTTTGTATTTTACTTCCCCCACGAAGGAAGTGAGCTCCAAGGTGAAGTTCATTCCAATCACCAATTTCCCCAAGTAGGTGCTGTTGTGGCTGACAATCAGCGAGAAGGGGATGTCAAAGTCGCTCTTCTTGCGCTTTGGTCTGGCCGTGAACGGGAAAATTTATAGTACGAAATGCCTTCCGGATGTTGCGCCGTTCATTAAGAAATACCATAAGGGCGAAGACGCGGTGTTTTGGCCGGATCTGGCGTCGGCCCACTGCTCGAAGCGATCGTTGGAGGAGATGGAGCGGCTGAATATCGATGTTGTACCCAATCCAGAGAACCCGCCCAACGACCCCCAGCAGCACCCCATCGACAATTTCTGGGCCAACCTGAAGCGTAAGATCTACTCCAACAATTTTGTCGCGAAAACTGAGGAGGAATTGATAAATAAAACGAAAAAAGAACTCAAAAGCATGCTTACACGCATGTTTTTGTCTGCCCTGGCGAATTTTCCGGTTAACTACCGGAAGGCCGCTCGAAAGGCAAGTATGCCCAAATAATTGCCTCACATGGGAAATCAAATCAAATTCTAACTTTGCATATATTGTTAATTTTATTTAATTGTATTTCTTGTTAAAAGGAAGCAAACTTCCTTGTGTTATTAAATCAATGGATTTATACATCAAACTTACATTTTCGATCAGTATGAATAATGGATCATGAGACGAACAATAGAACAGCTCTCCTAACAGCTTCCCAAAAATAGGCTGATTTGTGATAATATACTAGAGGGTATTCCGATCAAAATTTGGTCAAACAGTACTAATGTGCGGGAGTCAATGAAAGTTTTTATTAATAACACGGGTAAAAACAACCATTCAATTACAATACAAAAATATAAAATAACATTAAAATCTATGTAGGACCAGGAATCTTATTATTCATGAATCAGATAAATCAAAACTGCTTATTGCCATTACAATAGATGTACAATTCATTCACTATGCTAGGATTTTCAACAATTGAGAAACAATACAATTAATACTTATTGACTCAAATTTGTTCGGATAATATTGATTTTTCTACAGTTAAGGTACATAACAACCCTCTTTTTCTATCGTCCATGTCTCAATTCACATTAGATTCTATTATGGTAACAATAACTCCTATTTCATCATATCGTTGTGGACAATACTATAAGTTGTACATATTATAGAATCTATTGTATGGTTACAATATTGTATTCGATTGTAAATCTATGAGAATTATTTATTTGGGAAGTCAAATTCTTTTTCTTTTTCAAGTTCAGTTAATACAGAATACAGGAGCAATATTCAGCTAAACTTCTTATGTACCGAATGTGAATTGCCGGGTCTTTCGTTTAACACCTGCCATAAGATTTTGTACAGTCTCCTTGCCCACTTTATTCGCCTCAGAACGTGAATTTGCCTTGAACTGTTTCTCGTTTTTGAGTCTTCTTATGGTTCCGCTTGACGATGGCCCAATATTGTTCGATTGGGTGAAGCTCTGGAGAGTTGGGAGGGTCTTGTCATTGGGCACCACTTGAACGTTGTTGGCAGCATACCACTCCATGGCCTTTTTTCCGTAGTGGCAAGATGCCAAATCCGGCCAGAATAGAACGGAACAATTGTGTCGCTTCAGGAAAGGCAGTAGACGTTTTTATAGGCACTCGCTCAGATAAATTTCCTGGTTGACGGTTCCGGTCGCAATGTAAATCCTGAAGCCACAGGTACAGATGGCGTGTCACACCAAATATTTGTTCACGAACTTTGACAGTTTAATGTGCTTGAAACCATCTGCCACCTTTCCCCGTCCGATTGCCGTATAAAACTCCTGTCAAGGAAGCTGTTTAAAGTCTACCTTGGCATGAGTTTCATCGTCCTGTACTACGCAGTCAAACTTCGTCAGCATCGTCGTGTACAGCCTCCGGGATCGCGCTTTGGCCGTCGTATTTTGTTTATCAAGGAAAGGTTGGGGTTCCGCTCGAAACAGCGGGCAACTCTTTTTATCGTCGCTGTGGTCTCTGGCTTTCGATTTCCTCCGATCCAGCTTTCCTACTGTCGACAAACGTTCACCGAACATTTTTAATACGTTGGTTACAGTTGATTAAGCCACATTCAACAGTTTCACCAACTAGGCGTGAGAGTAGTTTGGATTTTCGCCATGCACGTGCAAACTTTTGATGCATTGCTCCTCTTTCTTCGATGTGCTGAAGTGCTTATCTCAAAATCAAAATAGAGTCATGATGATACACGCACATATCTTCAAAATGAGGGGTGTGCAAATTTTTTTAATGTACGATGAAAGGAAATGCGTCAGGTTTAAGTCGACAAAATTTTGATCGAAACACCGTTTATTTCTGCTTTTACAACTGAGTTTCTATGATCAAATAAAACATTTTAATTATTTGCAAATACACTGTTTTTAAACATTGCCGGAACAATCGAACAATGTATTATTTGTAACATTGAATTTAGTAATGGCGGCTTGTTGGGCCTTCCTCGACCCCCTGTCATGCCGGAAGATCATCGTACACAGCACTATTTAAAGTCTCAAGCTGGCACGAGGACGATGATCAGCCGCCCCTAACATAGAGAATAAACGGTCAGCCCCCCTTCCCTGTCAGCATATGACCAAGGTCCCATCGGGGTTGGTTACTCGATCTTTTCCATGGTTATTTATGTCACAACATGGTTATGTCAGTCTTCACAACAGAGATAGGGATAGGAGTTACTGGACAAGAGGCTAAAGATCGCAGAAGGATTTATTTTATACCTGGAGGTACGCGAAGTATCAACGGTAGGCATCTTGTCTTTTACCAACCAAGATACATGAAAGAAAAAGGCTCACGAGAAGACAATTTTAGCCTCCTAGCATGCGTTCAGATCGACGGTGATGAAATCGAGGCAGTAGACAAATTCGTGTATCTGGGCTCATTGGCGACCGCCGATAACGACACCAGCAGAGAGATACAAAGGCGCATTATGGCTGGCCTCGTGCTTTCTTTGGACTCCAAAGGACAATAAGATCGAACAAAGTTCGCCGAACTACAAATTTCACCATCTACAAGACATTAATCAGATCGGTAGTTCTCTACGGCCACGAAACATGCGCATGTCTAGTGGAGGACCAACGCTTCCTTGGTGTCTTTGAACGGAAGGCGCTGCGTACGATCAACGGTGGAGTGCAGATGGAAGACGGAACATGGAGAAGGTGAATGAACCACGAATTGCATCAGTTGCTGGGAGAACCTCCCATCGTACATATCGCTAAAATCGGTCGACTACGATGGGCTGGGCATGTCGTAAGAATATCGAGTGATAGCCTTGTTGGATCTCGATGGTTCTCAACGAGCAAGGTAAATCGATCAAGTAGAAGGCAACCTGCGGACTCTCCACAGACATGGGAGGCTGGCGAGGTATAGCCATGGACCGATTACAATGGAGACAACTTTTGTGTACCACAGATGCCACACTGACCTTAGTCTGATTGGTAAGGGCCTGTTCATAAACCACGTAGACTCAATTTTAAAAATCTCAGAACCAACCCCTCCTCCCCAGTAGACTCTTCTCCAAACATTTTTTTTTTTGAATTTTTGTATGGAGCGTAGACTTTGGTCAACCTCCCCCCCCTTCCCCAAGAAAAGTCTACGTGGTATATGAATAGCCTCTAAGATAAGTAAGTACTTGACCATTGATCACCAACTCCGAATTACAACGATAAGGACTACTGGAGGAACTTCAGAAGCACTTTGGGCTATATTACCACTGATCTGGCAACACTAGTGTGTTTATTTCAAAATTGAAAAAGAAACAGACCAGCCCTGGAAGTTGAAGTTGAACTACCTCATGGTTTTGCCAGTGCCCAGAGACTATATTCCGCCTGTCAAGTTCAAGCAAAATTAAACTTAATGCGCGAATTAGTAGACATAGTAGCCAAGTTAAAGTGAAAGCGCTTTACGGAACTAAAATGGTAGCGTAAATAACTGCGAACCGGTGCGTTGCTCTAATATAGAAGAAATTAAAGCAATGAGTAGCATGGAACATCTTTGCGAAACTTTGACAACTAGCAAAACATGTTGCAACTAGACTCTTCGCTGATTTCAATAAAGCAAATTTTTAAAAAGTTGTTTCTCAAAAATTCAAACAATTTTTTATAATGGATCCAATGATGCTTTTTGCAACACACTGTGCTGCTTGGGTAGCGTTCTAAATGGCACTTTCACAGTTATTAATTGAGAGTTCCTGATGCCAATACTGGAGCGCAGCAAACGCTGCCGGCGGACGGTTGAGTTTTGCGTGAGCTGTCAGGTTTTTTCTGTTTGTTAAAAATCGATGCATGTGAATTTGCGAAATTGCGAATTTGGGTTTGGAAAGTTTTTCGGTGGTGATTACTATTCGGGGTAGTCTAGTTCATCTGGCATTTCAGATAGTCCCGGTGTAATCTATATAAATAAAAATGAGTTGGGGTTTCCTTTGTCACGATTTAACTCGCGAGCGGAAGGACCGATCGGCGTGAAATTTTGTATGCAGGGATTTTTGGGGCCGGAGAATAATCTTATGATGGTTTGAGACCCCTCCCTTCACTGGAAAGGAGGGCTCCCATACAAATGAAACACAAATTTCTACACAACTCGAGAACTAATCAAGCAAAAGAAACCAAATTTAGCATGTGTGAGTTTTTGAAGGCAAAAAAGGTTTTTATGGTAGCTTGAGAACCCTCCCCGTCATAAAAGGGGGGGCTCCCATACAAATAAAACACAATATTCTGCATAACTCGGGAACTAATCAAGCAAACGGAACGAAATTTAGCATGTGGTGGTTTTTTAAGACAAAAAATGTTTTTATGTTGGTTTGAGACCCTTTCCCATCCTAAAGAGGGGGGGGGGGCTCCGATTCAAATGAAATACACTATTCTGCATGACCCGAGAACTAATCAAGCAAATGGAACTAAATTTAGTATGTGGTGGTTTTTGAAGACAAAAAATTGTTCTATGTTGATTTGAGACCCCTCCCCTTTCTGTAAGGGGGGGAACCTATTCAAATGAAACGCAAATCCTTGCATAACTCGAGAACAAATAATAGAAATGGAACCAAATTTCGCATGTGTTTTTGAAGGAGGGAACTGTTTCTATGGTGATTTGTGACTCTTCCGTCATTTGAAGAAGAAGGGGGGAGGGGGTGCTCTCAAACAAATGGAACCCAAATTTCTGCATAACTCGCGAAATAATCAAGCAAATGGAACCAAATTTAGAATGGACGAGTTTTTTAAGGCAAGAAATGTTTTTATGGTGGTTCAAAGCCCCTCCTCCCTCTAAAAAGGGGGGCTCTCATACAAATGAAACAAATTTCAACCAAACTATACCTACTGCTTTGCAAATTTGTATTCAGTGGTTTTTGGGTCCGGGAAAGCATCTTATGATAGTTCGAGAGCCCTCCCGCTTCTAGAAAGGGTGGGATCCCATGCAAATGAAAAACAAATTCCTGCATAACTCGAGAACTAATCAAGCAAATGGACCCAAAATTGGTATGGGTGAGTTTTTGAAGGCAAGAAATGTTTTTGTGGTAATTTAAGACCTCTCCTCACTCTGAAAAGGGGGGCTACCATACGAAACACAAATTTAAACCAAACATGAGAACTATCCATACCGCTATGCAAATTTGTATGCAGGGGTTTTTGGGTCCGGGAAAGGATCTTATTATAGTTCGACACCCCTCCCGCATTTAGAAAAGGGGGCTCCCATGCAAATGAAAAACTATTTTCTGCATAACTCAAGAACTAATCAAACAAATGGAACCAAATATGGCATGTGGAGGTTTTGTAGGCAAGAAATGTTTCTACGGTGGTTTGAGACCCCAAGCAAAAGAAACCAAATTTAGCATGTATGAGGTTTTAAAGGCAAGAAAGGTTTCTATGATAGTTTCAGATTCCTCTTCGCCCTGAAAGGGAGGGCTCCTATACAAATGAAATACAATATTCTGTATAACTCGAGAACTAATCAAGCAAATTGAACCAAATCTGGCATTTGGAGGTTTGTGTAGATGAATACTATTTCAATGCTTATTTGAGACCCCTCCCTATTCTGAAGGGGGGGGGGCTCTCATACAAATGAAACACAAATTAATGCATAACTCGAGAACTAATCAAGAAAATGGAACCAAATTTGGCAAATGGAGGTTTTTGAAGGAGAGAAATGTATTTATGGTCATTGAGACTCTTCTGCCTTTTGAAAGGGGGGGGGGGGAGCTCTCGAACAAATGAAACACAAATTTCTGCATAACTCGAGAACTAATAAAGCAAATGGAACCAAATTTGGCATGTGGAATTTTTTAAAGGAGAGACATATTCCTATGGTGGTTTGAGACCCCTTTGCCCTCTGAAAGGGGGGTTCTCATACAAATGAAACGCAATTTTCTGCATAACTCGAGAACTAATAAAGCAAATGGAATCAAACTTGGCATGGGGACAGGATTTTAATTTATATTAAAATGGATTTCTGTCTGACTGTCTGTCTGACCGATCGGAGTGAAAATATGTATGCAGGTATTTTTGGGGCTGGGGAAGGTTCTTATGATTGTTTGAGACCGCTTCCCGCTCGCATACAAATGAAACACAAATGTCTGCATAGCTTGAGAACTAATCAAGCAAATGGAATCAAAAATGGTATGCGGGGTTTTTTGAATGCAAGAAATGTTTCTATGGTGAATTCAAACACAAATTTCAACCAATCCTGAGAATTATCCAGGTAACTAAGCCACAAACTGTGTATTGTCTGGGTTAGAAGAATGTTCTGATAGAAGTTTGAACTCCTTATTACTCAAAAAAAACTCATTAAAAAAAGCGTCAGTTCTTTGTAATATTCATTCATTTAGTTGCAGGCGAAGCAACGCTCGCACCGGGATCAGCTAGTAGTTTTATAAAATTTACGTTTCGCGTTGTTTTCAAGTTGTTGTGGGGCATATTGCATAACTGTCGTTTGTTTTTCAACTTTGTGAAGAAATAAAGAATTGTGCTACTGTTTCCGCATGTAGTGCAGCCATGGCTTGTACATATACTGACAAAACTGGAGATATATTTTCCTGGCATGGAAGTCATGGTGCACGTAGACTTTGTACGATTGGATTTCCGTACAATGCCGAATAGAATGAGAACCAAGGAAACGTCATTAAGATAATTAAACGTTCATTAAATGTTCAACATTATATTAAATTTTCTTGCCATGTTAAATTATATTAAATTTTCTGTTCATATTAACGTTTCCATCGTTGTCATAAAGACGCATTGCTATTTTCCTCGGTTTGTGGAATATTTGAAAATGATGACCTAGCAGTATTGCTCTACGCTCAATCATCTTGCTTTATTCGAAAGATTTGGTTAATATTTCTGTTTTCCTTTCTCAAAGAATTGTCTCCTTTTTGGTTAAACTGCTTTGGTGAAATTGGAGATGACGAGTTTCTCTTAGCCAGGAGACTTCACGCCAGCAGAGTTTATTATTCATATACGAGAGACACCTGACAGGAGCCTTATGTTTTCAGGTGGCTTGACAAGTATAAATAAGTCTTTTTATTTTTCTTGTTTTAATTTTCAGCATTGCATAGTAATATATTCACGTGTTTTATTTGTACTAGAAGTAACATATCACTTGTAAAAGCAGATTCATAGGGGATGCCAAGATATTTGCGTGGAATAACCGAAGTACAAGAACAGATTTAATTGACGCAACATACTCTTCTACTGTACGTCACAAATGACATCCTGCCATTATATGCCGTATATTGTTTAAATTCTATGTATTTGCAGGTTTCTTTTATGTTCAATTTCAGGTGGCTCGGTCATACAAATATGTATGGTTTCTATGATATTTGACTTGACATGATACGGAGCATGTGAAATGGTATGTCCACGCATCCTTCCTGACCTGTAGATTCGCGGATTGCGTTGTGGTTTATTGTGATATTCGTTTAAAATCAACTCGTTATAAGCAATCTACTTTCCGGCTGATGCAACGCAGTGGCCGCTTTGACGTTTTTATTGTGTCTTTGATGTACTGCAAGTATCAATAAATACAGAAAAATAATTGGACATAATCTAGCCTAGGTGTTTCCAGGATCCTTTTTCTAACTGGCTGCGTCTGTATTGCATTAGATCTGTGACCATCCAGTGAAGTCAGATGTATTATGTTCACACATCTATCTATTTATTACATTCTCTAACTTTTATTGTGAATACAAATACTAATCTTTCTAGGTCGTAATGATTAATAGTATAGTAGCTACAACGGCTAAAGTATTTCTGATGAGAGGGTGATCAAATAAGTTGCAGATATGCATTCTCTAATAATTGCTTGTCTTTTCTCATATTATTATTAATAAACAAGAAATTAAACACCTAATTAACAGTTAAATTATGATCATAAATAAGAATCATTGTATGAGATGAGATATAATACAAATGTTTAGTAGCGCTGCAAGGAGACGGAACAGCACATCAAAATTTTAGACGTACTATTTGTTATGTAATATATAATTTCAGATCATCCATAGAGTATCCTCCTGAGTATCGTAAAGAAAATAATCTCGTGGCTACGATGCATTTTCTAAATTTTCAAGCTCATTATTGATTATAAAATCTTTCTACAATTGCAGCAGGACAACAAAATAATACACTCAGTAGCAAAAAAAGCCGAGCATAATTTTGCTTCCAAAACCGCGTTGTTCAACTTTCTGTTACTTTGTCGATAATCAATATTTTTGGCAGAAAATTTGACAATTTAATAGTCAATGTATGTACCTTATGTGATCAAAGTTTCATGTTGATAAAATTTATATACTTGGAGTTATCATAACATATGTGAAAAGGTCATTTTTGACAAAGCAGTTTAAAAATCCGTAGTTCTTAGAAAAATTAAGTAGCATATGAGGGATTCCATCCAGAATGTGCCGGAAATCCCAAAAATCATACCCGATCATCATTGATTTGGATGAAACTTGGCACATGAGTTCGGTACGTTGGAAAAAAAATTCCACTGGTGTTAAGATAATTTGGGTTCAAGAGTAACTTTTGAGATGGGCGTATGTGTTTTTCCAACATTTTACTTGAAAAATCGTAGTTCAAAAACCATTACATTTAGAGAAAAACTTTATATAAGGGAATTGTAGGAACTAAAAAGCCTTTCTTAAAAATATACACAGAAAAAATTTTTTTTTCATCAAGAAAATCAAAAATAATTACTAAAAATAAAATATCTAAAAAACATATTTTTAATATTTTTTTAATTTGTTGTATGGAAATTTGAGGAAAAAGACACGTTTTAAAAAAACTCTAGGATGGACGCTCTTATAATAAAAAGTTTTTCAAATAGCGAACTTTGGTGTATATTTCAAATTTTGTTATTCATTCTTATAAATAAATTTTGATGTTACAATATGGTTTTGGAGATCATTACAAACAATAATGATTATAATGATAAACCACGTAAACGCAACTGTTTTCAAGATATTTCTGATTTTCTTTCAATAAAATTTCAAAACCTCAAAAAATACGCCCTTTTCATAAATTACTCGTGATATTAAACAACAATAGCTAACGATTGTTTCTCTTGTGTTTTTAGCCTTTTAAAACACATGTATGTGCCTCTTACTTACTCTTAACAGCTCGTCGATTGAAAAAGCTTCACTTAAAGTTATAAGACAAAAATAATGAATTATGGTTGGATTTATATTTATATATACCATTTATTAGTCTCGGTCATTGATAATATTACATAAACATTATATAAACTATTGATTGCTTTTATATATATTATGAATCCTGCCTTCTTCGTCATTCGAAAACAGTTTTACAAAAACTTCGTTTTCTGAAATTGAACGAATGAGTGGTACTTTTGTGTACCCGCAATCGTTTTAGTCTGTCGGTAAATTTCATTCCATTCTGCTACCCCCTGTTCATACTTCTTCATGTGATACATAACAAAACGACATTTTTGTTAAACAATCATCACTTTTTTGTTCTGCCCATTCGAATAACTCTAATGCACTTTTTATAGGGTGTTCATGTTGTACAGCAAGGCTTGCATATCTTGCCATTCGTTTTAATGTAACTACCAATTGCATCGCAAGGTCCCTTACCGTGGATGTTGCGAAAAATGCCATTCAGCATCAATATTGTATTTCTTTTAAACTTACAAAGGCTTGCAAAGTTCTTCCTATTTTTATATTGGGATGCTGCCCTGTCAGACATAAACGTAGCTTTCTTACTTTAATTTTTGTTTGCAAAAGCTTATTAGTTTTGAAATAAACACCTGCACCGCAATCGTATCATGTTTCAACACTTCTGAGATAACAATGAAACTGATATTTTAAGTATTCCAGATTCCGTGTAATAAATGACAAAAGGGTGAATAGTGGCTTGCTCATTACTCCAATAACTACTTTGAACAGCATCTTGAAAAACAAATGAATAATTTTCAGAAAAATCACAAATTATTATTACTTCGCCGTCTTTAAGACAACTTTTATAATCTCTCAAGAAACTAGACTGCTGAGATTTGACAAAATCGTGGATACTAATTGTTCCAACTTTTCACAAAAATAAGCAATAAATTCATCAATTGGTTTAACAAGTGTCTCTAAACTATATCTATCAGTTGAAATCCATTGCTCAAAAGATATTTCAACTAAAACCACGTTTTTTCTAATTTGTCTGTTAAACTACTCTCAAAATCTGAAAAGCCTGGACATCGTTCGCATTCACGGAGGTAACATTTTTTAGTTCTAGTTGATGAGCTACATAATATTTCTTCAAACACAATTTATAATCATTCTCGAATGAATATTTTCTAAGACCATGAAGCATCAAGTTAATGTTCTCATGAATGGTGCAAACACAAATGTTATGAGAACCCGTGCTGCTAAGCAATTTGCAATGCTTGGTCTTAGTGCTGCAAAAGAGCTAAACCTCAACAGCATTTTGATGCATCTCTTGAAATTTAATGAAAGCTTTCAACGAACAAACTAAAAGGCGCTTTGAATATGAACCTCTTACCATTCACTCTCACTGAAACGTAGTCGTTCATACCAGGGTTGCTCGTGTAATCTCATCACCGTCGTAAAATCGCAAAATTTGGTTTTTATTTCCGGTTCAGACCGTGTCCCAGCTTTTCGGTTAGGGCAGC